>CAJVSB020000536.1:0-42387 GCA_911865555.2 Thlaspi arvense | reverse complement strand
ACCCCCGATAATTCCAATTGAGCCCTGCTTTTCTCGGTCTCCACAAATCAGTCCCCCATATTAAAATATAAGCAATTAAACCCTCCATAAACACAAATTCCACTCCAAAACTTTTGATTCTTACACTTAAGCCCCTGATCTCAATTTAATCACAAACCTGGTCATAACACCACCATCTATTCGTCTCTCCTCTCACTTCAGCCTCCCTCCACCACACTATCGTCAGCATCATCACATTGCAATTTCAGTTCCATTCCAATCTATTTATCAGTCTTTTTGGTCACCATCTTCGAGGCTCAGATTGTTCCCAACCTCACCTCTCTATTCTCAAATTTCCCAACTAAAAATCACTGCCCTGAGATTACAAGTTAATCAAGAGCCCTCTTCAGCTCTTGCAAGAGTGCGGATCCAACCGCCATCAAGATTCCAAACAGGGTTGACATGGAACATTCACGAATTTTGCGGCAAATTTCTTTCATTGGATACCGAGGTTTAGTAGGACAGAGACAGAGACAAGTATTTTTTCAGTTGCAAGGCTTGACGGGCCTACAATGGCGTATGTGGCTTCAATTTCTTGGACCCTAATCGACAATCTGTGTATTTCCAATTATATACCCAAAATGTCTGCCAATGACCCAGAAACATGGGCCGACTTAGATCATCGATCTTTGCACAATCTTGGTTTGTTTATTTTTTATACGCTTGCTGTTTGTTGAACTGATTGCTTTGTTATTTTTTCAAGCCACGCAAAGTCATTGAAATTCGCTATGATGCGAGTCTCCTTGCACCTACGTTTCACTTACGAAGAGCTCGAGTCTCCATTAATGGGTTTGATCCAAAGCACAATGTCAAGGATGGGAGGTTTGGGCCAATCCACCTAGGCCAGCTTCGTGACAGCAAAATCATGGATGCGAAAATATCTCTACAGGTTATGAGTGTGCATCAAACTAAATCAAATCAATTAAATTAAGTAAATCGAATCAAATCGCAACGCACGGAAAAAAGGCGTTTAACAATGACCAGTGAGGCTTGAAATAGCTTTCAAACAGCAATGGCTATGAAGTATTGTCCTTCCCTCTCGTACCACCCATAGTGCTCAATCTCCCAGATAGCTATATCAAAGCCACGTGGATAGTGACATGGTATTTTTTCTCATATTCATTTGCTTAGAGATGATCAAGGGATAATATTATATACCGATATTAGTTGAGGTACTAAAATATGGCATATTTATCAGGAGACCAAATGAAATTTAGTGCATAGTTTGGCAGCATTTCTGACTTTTACTCCAAACAAGAGAGCAAAGCGCTAGACACTTTGGCAAGGCTTTTCATATGAATATTATATATTTTTATTTACTAAAAATAGGTTTTTTAAGTTTTTATTTTCCAAAATGGGTAGATTTTCTATATTTTGATAAGTTGGTATAAAAAAAATCCACTTTCTGAAAAAGTTAGGTGGACTCAAACTGATTCCTATTAAGAAGTAAATTTCTGTCAAACAGATTTCATTAAAAAAATAGTTCAAATCAAACCAACTTCATGTAAAAAAATATCACAAAGATCAAACGGGCTCTGCTCCTTGTTTGTTTGCCTTTCTACTGTTCAAACAGACACGGTTGCCATACCAGCTCTCAGTTTTGAGCAATGTAGACAGGTTGTAATCAGTGCTGCTGGTGTTATAGAGGTTTCCTAGTCTTGCTGTTGCTCTGTTGCTATTATTGAGGAAGATAAAGAAGATGGAATATCAAGATCTCTGGAATCAAGAATTAGTTGAATTCCCGGTGCAAGAGTTCTCGCATTCCAGCCTCCGCCCCTCGGCCTTTTTCTACTTTGCGACCAACCTCTACGAAGTCGTCCACTATCGACCAACTTTTGAGCTGATTAAAAACAGTTTGATAAAAACTAATTTCAATAGAAATTGGTTTGAGGTTAACTAACTTCTCTAGAGAATCAGTTTTCTTGCACCAACTTTTGATTTATAAAAAAAAATACATATTTTGTTAAATAAATTTTAAATATCTATTTCAAAATTATATATCCACTCTTTGCAATGCAACTCAAAAAGGGTATTCTAGTTTTGGTGGCAACTGCCAAGAATCATCCTTTGCGGTTCTTAGCTTTGCCATATCCATCATTTCTCTCTATAGCAGAGTTAACGGGCAAGTACCATTGTACCTGTTCCCGTATGTGGACTCGTTTAGATTGATTTTAATTCCCATATATTCATTTTCATACACGGCCTAGTAATGATTTTAATCTCTATTCCATCTCTATTGGATGATATTATATCTATACTCATTTTTATTTAAACATAATTCATTTTTAAAAAAAAATCTTCAATGATCTAAAAAATTACAATTATAATAATATAAATATACAACGAAAAATACTAAAACCAAGAAGAACATTCTATTAAATTGAAGGTAGAAGCTGAGCCTCCCCAGAATGTTACTTCTACGGAGGTAATAAGGGTCTGGTATATCTTACTGTTATTCGTCCAAATATTGCTAATAGCTACGGGAGGGTTTGATCGGGATAAGTAGGCCATATATCTAGTGCCTGGACCTCGCTTGCTCAAAATCCAGTAGTTGGCCTTGACTCAGTGAACCGGTCTCACTCCGCCGATTTTTGGCCTATAGTGATACGCACGGAAACGGTTTCAGGCACCAGCTGCCCTTTCATTACTTGGGCGTGTAGGTTCCTAAAAAAGCTCCATGCTATGCTGCCCCGAAGACCCCTACCTTTCTTTGTACTCTTTCTTCACTTCAAGACATCCAAAGAAGTTTCTCGGCTAATCTAATAAGCCATTAAAGCCCCTCAGAACTCTTCTTCTTATCAGCGCGACGGCTTCAAGAAAGATTGTGCATCGGCCTGGAAAACCAAGCATCCAGGGCAAGAGGTATTCTTCACCTGCAGGCAAGCTGCGATCACACTAGAGGTTCCCGAAAACATGGATTCTATATCCAAACTTGAACTATCTTGGAAGGAAGCCTGCAGGCTTCTTAACTTAGACACGGGTGCACTTATCGAACAAGAGGGTTATTCTCTCTGGCGGAGAAAAACTGCGCTTGCTTCACTTCCTGACTTTTTCCTTGTTTACGTACTATAAAACGTCTTCTTCATTCTATCTCATACGTCCCCAAAGTTAGTGCCAGATGAAAGAGACTCAGGCACAGAGGAAAGTCATTCAGTTAGAGCAAAGGCAAAGGAAGTTAAAGATTCAGCTTCAACTCCTAGTTCTTCCCTTGTGGCTGCAAAGGCTAAGATAGAGGAAGGAGTGAATTGAATCAAGTTCTTTCCTTTCCTTGCTACTATCCTTACTTTACTACTAGTTGAAGAAGAAAGTCCAACCGTGCTGCTGCTCCATCGGCTCTTTCTTCTGCTGCAGTTGAATCGAAAAAGCTGGTTAGATAGAGTAAGGATAGATAATGAACTTCTTATCTTTTTCCTTGTGAGGGGTCACATCCCATTAGGAAGAATCAGAGAAAGTATAAATGGGGCACAGAGGAAGAAGCTCCAACTGAAGGAGTGCCACATTCAGCTACGAAGGATAAGTCAAAGGTTTAAGAAGCAGACCATGACCCAAAGTACCTTTCTTTGAGATAGGGAAGAAATACGTTCTCCCGCCTGGAACACAGTCTTCAGGTGCTCTACATCAAGAAGGAGAAGTTCTCCTTTGCGAAGCGGCTTAGCTAACCTTGGCCATTTCGAGGTTGGGCCATGGATATCATCGAAAGATCTATCCCAGATCTTAAAGAGGTCATGCTTTTATCCTAGTACTACTACGGCCCAGCCTTCTCCACCTTCCGCCGCCTGGGTAGAAAAAAAAAAGGGGAAAATGAGATAAAATATTAATACTTAAATAATCTCACTAAGTAGAGTTTCAAATCATATCTCAATTTTTTTGTCAAACCAAATACAATTATAATCCAAATATTTTTGTAAACCAAATACAACAGTAATTCAAATGCTATTAAGTAATGAAGTAAATTAATAACAAAAATAAACTAAGATACTGTATAGTAGAGTGGAATTTTGAGTAAAGAATGAGAATGGGAATGTGAATACTATAAAATTATATTTGGTAGGTGTATTAGAATGAGAATCCTCATTCTCTAGGGAATGAGAATTCCTTCAAATGATAGAATTTGAATTCCACCACTATGATGATAGAATCCAGATTTCATTTCTTCAATTCAATATAAATTTACTTAATTATTCTTTATATTTTTAATAAATGACAAAACTACCCTCATATACCAAAAGTAAAAAATATTTTATATTAAGGCATTTTACTATTTTTTTCTTATATTAAGGGATAATAAAATAGCAATAGAAGAAATGAAAATATAATATTGTTGCATACTAAATTATATAACGTGTTAATAATCTAAGATATAGAAAAAAAAATTAAATGAAGAATTAAATTGTTAAAAAAACCAAATACCATTTTATAAAGTTTCAATAACTATATATATATAATATATTATTAATATTGTATTATTAAATTATTTATTTTAAAATTAATATTTAAGGACAGAATATAAATTTTTTAATTTTTAAATTTTTATTATATTTATAATATATTAAAAATAAAAGTTATTTAACTATTTCTAATAAATGGTATTTTTGTCTTTAAACATTCTTTTTATTTCCTTTCTTACTTTCATTCCAAGACATCAAATATAATAATAGAATTGGAATTTTCATGCTATCAGTATGTACCAAAAATACTCACGAGAATCTTGATTCTATTATATTCTCATTCTTATTCCTATTCTTATTCTATCAAAAATTATTATATTATACCATAGGTCAACTAAATAACAAATTCTACATACTTGGCTATGAGATAGGATAAATATCATAATATCCATCCTTGTACCTCATAAAATGCATGTCAAAATCTTCAAGTCCATCCTTGTACCCATTTTATGGGTCCATTTGATGCTGGGTGCTACCCCAGTGGGGTAGTGCCCTAGCATCGTGACACGTGGACATTTTAGTTTAATTTTTTTATTTTTTATTTCATATTTACTTAATTAAATAAAATTTGATTGTTTAGATAAATTCTATATATTTTAGTTGTGATATCAATGTTAATAATTTTGAACTTTTTAATTTTTATGTTTTATTTTTAAATTTTAAAACAAAAATTAGTTTTTTGTATTATTTATTTTTATTTAAAAAGTAAAAAAAATAATTTGATTATTTATAAAATAATTTGATATTTAATATTATATTTAGATTTTTTTATTTAATTAAATATAAAATAAAACAATAAAAAAAAGAATTATTAGTGCTGCCCCCACTGGGATAGCACCCAGCATCAAACCACCCGTTTTATGATATTCATATTTGTGCTTGACCATATAAATTTGTCTGTGCCCCCAGGATTTGGGTAAAATTAGCATCCCAATGTCTCGGTCCTCTCTCATTTGTCAGCTTTCTTCTGGCTTGATTCATCAATGGAGACTGTAACTATATGCATTTGCAAAAACAAGGGTTGTCAGGTACTGCAGTTTTTCAAGCTTAGTTAGGCCTGCCTTCCAGTTTCAGGACTTAGGGCTGAAAAGGCCAAAAAAACAGAATTTTGAACTCCTCTGCGTTTAGACCACAGAAGATATAACATTCTGACTTCTCATTTTTTTGGACTAAGAACACAAAAATGCAAGCTTAAAAGGCTTAGAGAGTTCAAATTGGAAGTGGTGAAGTCCAAATTGGCCGAAACTTTTGGACTTTCATTTTTTACTTTTTATTCTTTAGGTAATATGTTAGCTGTTGCAGGTGTAGTGATGAGGAGAGCATTAAAGTGGTTAGGTGGTAATGTAAATTGTAGAATGAAAGATAGGTAATTATGTAGGAATTAGCTTTTTAATTGAATTGGTAATCTTGATTGTTGAGCGTCATGGACTAGTTTGAAGAAAATCTGAAGTCATGTTTTGCATGAAGAACGCGATCTTAGCATGTGGGATTACACATCTTGAACAAGTTTTTAATCACCCATGATTGTGCTTAACCAAATAAAATTGAAGGGGTAATCAACCACCTCTCATCTGTCGGTGGCTTGTGGTTAATATGAAAGATTTCATGGAAAAATTAATTGCAGGTCTCCCAAAATCAGCCTCATCTTGGTTGCCTTGACAATTTTATTATTATTTCTTGCACAAAAGAGGTGGAGATTGGGCATCAGAATCTGATGGCTACTTGCCTTTTTTCCTATTCATGAAAGTTCTTTTTCATTTTCTGGTTCAAGTGTCGGGTGATATTATCCAATGCAAACTGAATATCCAACAAAATTTGATCTACTAACCGTTAGGGGGTTTTGAATCTTCCCATTTTCAAAAATTAATTCATGAGATGAGATTTTTTTTTCATATTTGTACACAGATTACCAGCCTTTTCCATTTTTAATGTGGGATATCCAACATTTTTTTCCTTCACACATTAGATCAACTGCCAATTTAGGGCCTACCAAGGAGATGTTGCAACCTATGTAGTGATACCAATATTAGATGGCCTTGAGTTTTCTCAACTCAAAAAAATTAACTTATATCATGAGATTTTTTATCGTACTTATACACAAACCACCAACCCTTTCTTCTTCCAACGTGGGATACCCACCAATAACAAACATAACTACACGGAAAGGCAGAACGTAAACTCAATTTCCAAAATTATTGCATAAACAAATGTAAATTTGTAACAACCCAATTTTCAATTTTAATTAGATCGAGGACTGATCTGCAAAAATTAAAATGTGCGGGGGCTGAACTGCAAATTTTCACAGGGACCTTTTTGTGAGTGACACAAAGTCCAGGGGCCAAATCTGCAATTTACAGAAATCTGACATGAACAGTGGCCAAATGATGGTTTTTCACCAAATCCTCCACGCCGTGTGATGATTTTGACAAGTTATTCACGCCTTTGCGTGTGTATTTGAAGGCTCAACTGCAACCCTTAGTTGATTTCAGTCTTGAGTGAGAATGGGTGAGGGATTTCAAGATTTTTATTGAGGCATCCGGTTCGGCAGGAGCCGAGGGGGAGAAAACTTGATTTTTGAAGGATCATTGGGCTATTTGCTCCGATTAGCTGCGGCCGTGGGAGTCGCCGGGACCGGAGCTGAGGACAGGGTGGATCGATCGAGCAAGGTGAGTTGTTTTCCGGTTGTTTTGCTTCGTTTTTGCCTCCGGATCGTGTTGTAGACCTGGGAGCAAGTTCCGGGTTAGGAACCGAGTTGGGACGACGGACCCGGTTCCATCCGGGTCCGTGCCGAGTTAGCTCGGCCAAGTTGACTCGGCCAGTCCGAGTGGGCCGGGGCCTGGGCTCATTGGGCCCGGGCCCGGGCCAGGAAGTGGGTTGGGCCACGACCCGCGGGCTAGAAAAAAAAAAAAGAATAAGTTAAGTTGGGCTCGGGTCGGCCCAATTGAGTGGCTGGACCAAGCCTTGGGCTGGGCTGGCCTAGGCAAGCTGAGCCGTGGCCCGAGCCGAGCCAGGCCGCTAGCCGAGCCACGAGCCGCGCTTGAGCCAAGCTGGCTCATCAAAAAAAAAAAAAGGGGGGGGAAAAGGGAAGGGTTTGAGTGAACTGGCCAAGGCTTTGACCGGCCGGTTCAGTGGCCATTTTGACTTGAAATTTGGATTTTTGACCGGTTCTGGGTTCAGGGAGGAAAGATCTATCAGACTAAGTGGGTTCGGGAAATTTTGGGTGCCCGGCTCGAGGTGAACCGGCCGGTTTTGTGTATTGACGCTCGGTTGACCGGTTCACTGGTTTTCAGGCCGGTTTTTGGAGAGTTTGGACTGGTTCTTGGTTCAACATGATAAAACCTAGTTGACCGCGAAGTTTGATGATTTTTGGAGGTCCGGTTCAAGGTGAACCAGTCTCGGTTTGCGTGCCGATGCTTAGGATTAGGGTTTTTGGCCCGGTTCAGAGCTGGTTTGAGCCATTTTTGGCCGTTCATAGTGGTTCCTAGGGTTTTTGGACCTTCTAAATCCGATTTTGAGGGTTTCGTGCCATTTGAGTTGAGTTGGAGGTATTTCTAGACCGGGCTAAGCCGGTTCAAAGGTTTTGGAGGGCGGTTCGCTATGATTCGAGGTTTATGGGGGCTGGTTCCATAGTGTTGAGGGTGGTTAAGTAGATTTGTTCAGTGTTACTAAGTCGCGTAGGTTCTGGTGACAGGTCAGGTTGCCTCGAGATGCGTGCCAAGGGGCTAGGTTGGGAATTTAGTTCAGTTTGAGGCTACCAAGCCTGTTTCTCGTGCCAGTTTCGGCGTTGGTGATGGTTTTGTGTGATTTTGATTGCAGATTTGCAGGCAGGGGCACACCTAGACCATTGAGTCGGGTTAGGTGACTCAGGACTCTCGTTTTGGCTTAGCGTCTGTATAGTGAGTGATGATACCCTCTCTATGCTTGTGTTTTCATACTGTGATTTTCTGACATGATGATTATGTGATTTGAAAACTGTATTTTGATTATGCGTTATACCCGGGATATGTGTTGTGTGTTTTGTGAACTATCAGTAAGCTATGTTGGTATGTGATACTTGTTTTGAGATGTGAACTGTATATATTATGTATACCTGCTTTTGACTACATGTGAGGATGGTATCATCTGATGTGAGGTGGCAGAGGCCACGGGCGGCAGAGGCCGCGATGTGATGTGTGATGTGCGGCGACAAAGGCCGCGAATGTAATATGCACTAGTGCGATTCCTTCGATCGTCGAAATGGTGGGTTCCTCCGATTGTGAGAAGACGAGACAGGGGTCTCGTGATGTGATGTGCACAGGATGGCAGACTCAGCGACGGACGGTGGACCGTAGCGTACGGGGAGTACCTTGGCCCGGCGATGAGATGAGTTGTGTGGCTAAGGACTCAGCCGGCGGACGGTGTGCTACCATAGTGTGCAAGGAGTATACTGGCCCAGTGATGTGATGTGCACGGGATGGCAGACTCAGCCGACGGATGGTGGACCGTAGCGTACAGGGAGTACCTTGGCCCGGCGATGAGATGAGTTGTGTGGCTAAGGGCTCAGCCGCGGACGGTGTGCTACCGTAGCGTGCGGGGAGTACACTGGCCCTGTGATTGATGTGATATGATGATTGATTACCTTGATACCTCACATATGTGTTTTGTTTACTACTCACTGTATATATGTGTATGTATGATTTTGTACTTGTGGCGTGATACATATCCCAACATGTATAGATTAGGTATCATCCGTACTCACTGAGTTTCGCGACTCATAGTTTTAAACATTCCAGATTCATTTGACTGTACTCACCTCGGTTAGCGTGCCAGCGTGGGAGTCGACGACAACGGACTTGATGGATGTACGGACACTTTTCTTTTATATTTATCCTTTATTGTATTCTAGAGTAGCTTTCTTGTACTCTCAGACAGGATCCCGAGTGATTTTTGGATATTATATTGTTGCACTTTGTGTATATTTTGTATCTTCAGAGTTCGACTGGTTTTGTTGAGACTTATTGGGATCGGTGGATCCTAGTGCCGGTCACGGGCCCGGGGTTCGGGGCGTGACAAAATTCAATCTAACTTGATAATATTTTAAGTCACAAAGGGGATTTAAATTAAATTAAAAAAAGGAACTCACGGATCAACAAATTAACAAAGGTGTTCGTGAGCAATTATTTGATATACGAAAAGTATATCTGCAGAGCCATGAAACTCTGGTATGATCATGACGTGCGATGTTGGTCAGTCTATCTCCGTATTAGTTGGGCCTTCCAAGATAGAACAATGGGAAAATTGAATACGGCCTCGTCGACTTCGCCACTTGTCCATGTGTCCCTTCCCTAAGGCCGCCCTAAGTTTGATCATTTTAATTTTAATTCATATCTAAGTCACCACCCAAATTAACATTTCAGCCATCTTTGTCATCGTTATATTCAGTACAAATAACAAATATGACTCATCAAGATCCTTTTCCATTGTGAGCATTTTATAAAAATTTAATTTTTATTACATAATATTTTGAATTATTATCCTTTATTCAATGCATTTTAACTTAATCTAAATAAAATACCTGGATAAATGTGCAAATCATCTTTTTATCGTTTTTTTATATTGACTATGCCTACACCTGTCAAGCCACCAAATTACCACCACTAGAGTCACCAAACTCCAACGACCTCAACCGAATAGCGATTCCAAATTAAATGTCGTTAGCTCCAGATCAAATATCGAATTGGAAGCCCTTGTACTACGAAAGCACTGAATGGGTAAAGATTGAAGCTTTACCTCAACTTCCATTAATATGCAAAGCTAGGGCTTGTTTGAGGGATTTAAGGATTTAAGAATGAAAGGAGAGGCCAATGTGCCGGGATTTGGAGGAGGGATCTTTGGAAGATCGGTCAAAGTGGCGGAGGAGGTGGCCTTGCCAATGGAAGTGGAGATGTGGGCTGCGGGAATCACTGCCGAAAATGTTGAATCGCCCCTGATCGTGAATCATAATTGAGAATGAACATCAGTCAGAAGCGGTGCCAGAAACTATAGATAGATAGCATTAATAGGGGAGGGGGGGAGAGTGAACATCAACAAAAAGCACTGGAAGGGGCAAGACAACAAATGATAAATGAACAGCTACTTCTTCTATCTGCTTGTGGCAGATGAACGATGACAAATGTTGAACCACAGTAAACAAAGAAGGTAAAGTTCATAAATAAAAAAAGATATATTTTAATAATTTGTCATGTGACTCGTAATAATAATATTATTCAAAGAATAAAATTTAGAATAATGTACAAGCATAATAAATTTATCTCACCCCCTTCAAGACAGTGTATCCGGATCCATTACAAGAAAAATGGTTATTATCGACGCACAAATTGTTTCGGTAAATACAAAATATGCGTCGGAAATCAACTTTTCGATGCACAAAGCGATGCAAAGAATTACATCAAAAATATGATCGTTGAAAATAATTTACCGACGCAAAGTGCCATGCGTCAGTAATTTTCCGACGCAAGTTGAGTCACAAGTTAAAAAAAAAGTCAAAATTTTCGGTACATTTTCTGACACAATTACTGATGCAATTCTTAAATAACCAACTAAAATTTGCGTTGATAATATATTTTTAAATAATTTAAGATTTTTTAAATTACTGAAGCAATCTTTTTAAATAATTTAAAATTTTTTAATTACTGACGCAAATTTGCATCAATAATATATTTTTAAATAATTTAAATTTTTATTTTTAAAAAAATAATTTAAAATTTTTTTAATTTTATTTATTTTGCTGAAAATGGAATTCTCATTCTAGAAACATACCAAATATCCGTTTATAATTCATGGCATCCGGGTTTCACCACACTCCACGGTTCGCGTGTGCATAGCAGAGGCCTTGGTTATCATTTGCAAGGCATGCGCCCAGTAGGGATCAAACCCGGGACCTCACGGTTTCCCTCCAAGCTTTGACAACACTATGCTGAAAAGGGAATTCTCGTTTCGAAAGCGTACTAAATATCCATTTATCATTCACGGCACCCGAGTTTGATATAACCAAATGAATGAATAAAAAATAATTACCAATGCATTGGTAAAAAAATAATTTTCTAATTCAATTAAATATTTATATTTATATGAATTACCAATGCAAAATTGTCAGTAATATATTTTTAAATAATTTAAAATTTTATTCTATTTTTTAAATAATTCAAAATTTTTAATTATATTTATTTTACTTTACCAATGCATGGATATATCGGTAATATAATATATTTTATTTTTTATTTTATTTTACTTTATCAATGCCTCCTACGTCAAAAATTATATTATATTTTTTGTTACCCAATTTATCGACGCAAATTTGTGTCAGTGAATAAAATAAATTTTTATACATTTTAATTTGCCAACACAAACAATGTTGTCGGTAATTGGGCGGCAATTTTTTATTTTAAATTTTATTATTACAACGCAACTTTGCATCAGTAATTTTAAATTTTAAATGTATTTAATTTTTATTATTACCGACGCAATTTTACATTGGCAATTGTGTTGGTAATTTTAAATTTTCAATTTATTTAATTTTTTATTATAACCAATGCAAAATTGTGTCGGTATTTGCGTCGGTAATTTTAAATTTTAAATTTATTAATTTTTTATTATATTGCGTTGGTAAAAAAGTATTGTTTTTTATTTTTTATTTTCTAAAATTTACCTATGCTTCCCTTGCTTCTATAATTTTAAAAATTATTATTTTCATTTTTTAATATATTACTTATGATAATATGCATTGGTAATAATTTTTTATCATTACTGACGAACTTTTTACATCAGCAATTTTGACAAAAAGCATTTTTATGCTTTTCTTCTTCTGATTAGATATATAGTAAATTTTTGACAAAATATTGCCAGAAATTACGTCGGTAAACTGACACAATATTTTGCGTTAAAAAACTTATGGCAGAAATCTCACATTTTCTTGTAGTGATCAAACAAAATACTTATTCTATCTAGAATTGTATTTAAGTGTCTTATCACATATATTGGATATAAGATATTACTAGATACGTATCTTTATTCTTATACAGTTTTATTAGGCTCACTGAGTATGACCTTGCTTTACTAGGTGATTGGAGAGGCCAAATTAGAAATTTTTAAGAAAGAGTTGCTAAAACGACAATTAATTTATTTCAATAACCAATATGGTTAAGACAATTCTTTTGAAAACCCTCCTTTTCCTCCACTTCTGAGTGGAACTGATAGAAGTAGGATTATTGTCTATAATTTCAAAATTTTAATAAAATAAAGAAGAAGAAGGAGAAGGGGTTATTGCATTCAGAACCCAACCCTACAATGCCGTTTTCCTTTCTGCTATTCTCTTGTCGCTTCTTTCTTCTCTACTGGTGGAAGGTTGATCTACTATAGCTTAGATCCTATTTCTGTCTAGGAAAAACAGAAGCAAGAGAAAAATGATGACACCGTGAGAAGACTTTTAGAACTTAATGGATTTTTCTTTTAACCGAAAGAACTTTCGAATTTTGATATAAGGATTTTTTTATATATATTTTAGAGATCTGAATAATCTACAATGATTCAACATAAGGCCTAATTATCAAATTTTAAAAACCCAAAAACGGAGATACAAAAGATTGACTAATATAATTTTTTAAAAGTAAAAATATTCATGACCTGAGAGTCTTAAACTTCTGGAATAAATGTTAGGCCTACAACCCAGGCCCTGACCGGCACTAGGGTCCCCGACCCTAGTCAGTCTTACTGTCCCAAACAAATATCACAACTGACCAAAACATTTATATACATATATCTCAAAACCATCATGTACAAACCAGGATCCTGCCTAAGGGATAAAGGGAGCTCTAGAATACAAAATAGATAAACAAAGAACTCGCTCGTACATCAAAGGAAGTGTCAAACGACCGTCTCAATCCTGGTACGCGCCCCGAGATCTGCAACCTATATCTGAAAAGTTATAATAAGTGAGTCGCGAAACTCAATGCGTACGGATGATACTTACTCTATGCATGTTAGACTATGCATCATGCCACAATTCAAACCATATTGACATATACAGCAATTAACAACACATCCACTAACCACGCATCACATCCCATCACATCACATCAGTTCACATCATAACATTGGACCTAGGTCTACTCACCACTAGACACTACGGATCACCGTACCCCAGCCGAGTTCCTGGCATCGCAGTTACCTCACCCGACCCAAGTTGCTCACCACTAGACGTTACGGACCGTACCCCAGCCGAGTTTCTGGCATCGTTTAGTAACTCGTCCGACCCAAGCCGCTCACCACTAGACCCTACGAACCGTACCCCAGCCGAGTTCCTGGCATCGCTAGTAACTCGCTCGACCCAAGCCGCTCACCACTGGACCCTACGGATCCATACTCTAGCTGAGTTCCTGGCATCCCCACATCACATCACACAATACCATCATCACACACAAGTAAACCGGGTACACATACCCACACTAAATCCACATCTTCCAAAATCAATGGTACATATTAACATAGTCTACTAACAGTTTACAAAGCACATAACATGCATTCCAAGATTTATATATCAAACACAGTCTCGCAATTCCATGCAGACCCCATGACAGAAAACAAGTATGCAACACAGGTATAGAGAAGATATCATCACTCACAGTGTAGGCTGAATCTAACGAAAGCCTTGGGTCACGTCAATCAACTCTCCAATCCCGATGCTCCTCCACGGGTGAACCTGAAGTCAAAACCATACAAAACCGTCACCAACCTCATCGTCAATACCTAAACGGTTCAACAGCCCAAAACGGGACTTAAATCCCATTCCTATACCTGACACGCATCCCAAGACACCCTGACCCATCACTAGATCCTGCGCGACTCACTAATACTCATACTTCGGCTCAACAACCCTTAACGGTAAAAGACCAGCCTTCACAACCCCCAACCCACAGCGAACCAGTCTCCGAAACCCTCGAATCGACCTAACCTAATCCCAAAACTACCTTCAACTCAACTCGATTGGTCCTAAAACCCTCAAAAATGGATTCAGAAGGCCAAAAACCTTAGGAACCATATTAACCTGGTCAAAAACCCTTAAAGTTAGGCCAAACCGGGCTAAAAACCCTAATCTAGGACATCGACACGCAAACCGAGGTCAGTTCACCTTGAACCAGACCTCCAAACATCACCAAATTTCATGGTCAACTAGGTTTCATCATGTTGAACCAGGAACCGGTTCAACTTCCCCAAGAACCGGCCCAAAAATCGGTGAACCAGTCACCCGAAGGAATTACACTAAATCGACTGGTTCACCTAGAACCGGTCACCCAAAATTTTCTGAACCCACTTGGTTTGATAGGTATTTTCCCCCCTGAATCCAAAACCGGTCCAACTTCCCAAATCCGAGTCCATTTGATCACTGAATCGGCCGGTCAAACCTTGGACCGTTTCGGCCAGTTAAGTCAACTCCCTGAACCTTAATTCTTAAATCTCGGATTATACTATCCCCTACTATCCTCAATTAACCCCTATCCCTGATTCTTTATCCCCCTGGAATATTCTATTCCAATTTTCCCCTCTAGGTCAACTCGGCTGAGTTGACCCAGCCTTCATCTTCTCTAGGCCGAGTCGACCCAATGGGTCGACTCAGCCCAGTCCTGCCTTGGGCTTGGCCCGCGGCTCAACCCGCGGGCCTGTAGCCTTCCTGGGCCGAGCCCAGCCCAACAGGGTGGGCCGGCCAAGCACAGGGACTCGAACCCGTCCGGGTCCCTTCTTCCCTACCCGGGCCCCTAGCCCGAGTCTGCACCTCTCCCCCTCCTTCGTGACTGGCCCGCGGCTTAGGGCCATGGGCCTACATCCTAGGCAGGCCGAGCTCGGGCCTACAGCCTGGGCCGACTCCCGTTCGAGACCCGGCCCAGCCGAGTCCCTTCTCTTTCGCCCGACTGGGCGTTCAATCCAGCCATCCGGGTCTGTAACAGACTTGGATCACCCAAATTCCAAAATCAAAGCAAGTAACCACTTACCCACAGTCTTTGAAGCTTCCAAAACCAGTCTTCCATGATCCACGAACACCACGACAACCTCTAATCGGTTTAATCTCGATCAACTCTCTCAAATCTCCAAGATTTCCCCCCCAGACGGGCCACGTTTTCCAGCTCAGTTTCCCCCCTTATTTTCTCACCATTTCCCTCAATTTCTTCCCCCTTCAAGCTCGGTTTATCCCTACATATCGAGTGGTAAAGTGAATTTCAACGTGTTGAGCTCCTATTAGGGCTGATTTCTTCCACACCCTTCGGCCAGCTTCCGGCCGAAGGTCCCTTTCCCCAAATTTTTTTTCAATTTGGTCCCCCCACATTCTGGCCTCCTCATTTTAATCCCAAAATTTTCAGATGCGCCCCCAAACATTTTAATTTAATCATCTATATCCCTAGTTACCAATTTGGGTTATGACAATAAAACAACGAACAACACCAAACTTTGAGGACCATTGGGTAGTGCTGAGTGGACCATGGGAAGACCAATAATCCAAATTCCCCAATTCATATTGTGCTACACGCACAAAGGGTCACACTTTCTTTAACAAACTAATAAAACAAAATAAAGGAAAGGAAAGGAAAGAAAAAGTGGGTATACTTTCAAATTTCTAAAAAGTCACCTGGAGAGTCCTCCATTAAATTGAATAGTTGAAAAACAGGTGGCTCTCTCACCATCGTCGTGCGAATACCAGATTCTAGTGCAAGGAAAATAGAAAATTATGAGATGGAAGGACTTGTTTGGTTTGTTCATTTTTTTTATTTTTATTTTCAGTGTAAATAAAATATAGTACTGAAAATATATTTGGCAAGTTATTTTTTATTTTCATTTCTTGAAAATGTTCTCTCTAAAATAAGTTAACAAATTTGAAAATAATAAAAATTCATTATTAATATTTTTTTACCCAAAATGAAAATGTTGTAACATATTTGTTAACTAAATGAATTTTCAGTGTTCTTTCTTTTCTCTTTCTCCTACAACTACTATTCACTAATCTCCCCCAATTTCTTCTCGCTTTGCTTTAATGGCCGAAGAAATCTAGCAGGGTGTCTGTAGGCAGCAAAGAGAGAGAGGACTACTCGTGGTGGTAGCCGGAGAAACAATGCCCTCATGCTCAAATACCCCTCCTGCAATCCAAACCAAAAGAACGCTGTGAAACTCTACATCCACTTCCACGACCCCATCTTAAAGTCCAAATCGGTCATTTGAGAAACTCACCACCTGTAATATCCCTTAATTATTATTATCTTTTTTGTTTATTATTGTTATTATTATTGTTGTTATTATTTTTATTTTAAGTAAATAATTTAATTTGATAGCCTAAGGACTTAATTGAAGGAATATAAAGTTGTGAGGTTCAATTGGGAAGATTAAAGGTCTAATCAAAAGGAATTAATTTGTTCTGGGGACTTCGTAAAAGAATAGGAAAGCTGAGAGACTTAAGTGCAATTTTAGCCTTGGATCCAAATTGGATACCTGACAAATTTAGCTAACAAATTAAAGGGGAAATCGGCAGCTATCTTGGATTGTTTCGACTAATTGATTTATATACCTATGACTGACATCGTGTGAGGGACAAAAGCCCTCAACCAATTTCTCGAAATTCCTCTCCTAAGTCGTTCAATTTCGTCGGATTCCAACCGACGGTCCATCCACCATTTTCGAGTTGATCCAGCTCAAAATTCTTGATTTTAAATCGATTAATCATCAAATTGATCCTTTGGGGGTGTTCGGATCTTCAACCCGAGCCTTGTTGTCAAGTTTCGTGATCAAATTCCAGGTAAATTTCTGTTTAATCAAGTTTTCCTGTTCGTTTTTGTTGTTTCTAGTGTTCCAGGTCTGGAAGTCCAGACCCGGAACAACCTAGCAGCTGAGCCTGCTGGGTTAATTCAAATTGTTTTTGGCTGGGCCTTTCAGGGCCAGCTCGGAGTGCCCTACAGCCCGTGTGGCCCGCGGCCGTGTGTTGCAAGGCCGGGCTCGGGTTGGGCATAGTACCTACTCGCATCCGGATATCCAGTTTTGATAAAAAAAAAAAAAAAAAAAAAAGAGGAAGAAGAAGAAAAAAAAAAAGAAAACAGAAAATTAGGAAATCAGAAAATGAGATATATTTGAGGAAAATAGTATATATATTCGAGAAAAATTCTGAAAAATCAAGAAAAACTTAGAAAATAAAGTTTATATGATTTTCAGTAAATTCTTGATGAAAAACCCTATAAATAACAATTTTTGATATTCCAAATAATAGTTAGAAAATGAAAGAAAATGTGGAAAAATACAGAAAAATAGAAGAAAATCATAGAAAAATGGGAAAAAATTTCAGAAGTGAAAAATAAATGGTTTTGTGGCTGGTTCACGCATTCTAAAGCCGAGATGAGCGAGTTAAGCTAAGTTAGACCGAGTTAAGCTAAGTTAGACCGAGTTAAGACCGAGTCAAACCAAGTTAAGCCGATTTGTGCTGAGTTGAGCTGAGTTGTGTCGAGTTAAGTTGAGTTGGGTTGAGTTGGACCAAGTTAAGTTGGTTTATGCCTTTTAAGGCCGATTCACGGGCTGATTATGGCTTAAAGGGTATTATTTAAGGCCTTGGAGCATGAATCCCTAGATTTACGTTATTAATGCTTAGTATAAACGTAATTAAAGCTTATATGGTTATATTATTGTTTTGTGATCGTAGATATCTCGGACGCTTATCGTTAACCCGAACCATCGAAATACCAAAAGTTTGACTGTTATCGGTTCTGTGAGTATATTATGCATTTATAATAAATTTTGTTTTAAACATGATATTGTTTTGAAAACCTTTGGTTATTGAAATTATTAATGTACTTGCATTACAAGGGACATGTTGGTCATTATTGAAATTGTTTTGGAAAAACATTCCTGTTATTGTTTTATATTGGAAATTCTGTATCCTGTTAAACTATTCCTGCTTTCGACTGAATTATTCTTTTAAGGGAGTCTCTGATTGTTAGAACTCTGTAGCTAATGGCAGTAGGCGTTAGGCTTGGTGCACCTTGACTTGTATCCCCAGCTAGCAGGGATGGTGCTAGACCATTGTGTTGGGCCGACACGGTAGACCTATATATCTGATTACCGATAGACTACGAGGTCGCCGTCCTAATTATTGTACATCGGCAGACTTGAGGTCACCATCCTGATTTCTGTTACATTCTGGATCATGAGACCCCTAAAATTTCTGTAAAATTTCACTTTAGTTTAAAAAGGTCTTTTTACTGATATAACTGTGTTTTTCATAAATGCATACTATTGTTCCTGACTAAGTTTCACGACTCATGCCTTTTTATTATTTACCAGATTCGGACTTTGACATTCTTGCGAATTCTGCTGTCTAAGAAGTGTCTGCAATTTTCTCCTTGTTGCTTTAATGGTTGATGTTAATGTCTTCTGTTATTTTATATTTGAACTTTGTGAATCTTGTAGTTGGGCTTTTATTGACTGCAGATAGGTCCTTCTATTTTGTAAAATTGAAGTTGTGAGATTTTAGATTCTAAATTTGTAATATTTTGGTATCTTAAATTTTGTTGGATTCCAATTTCCTGTCAGGCTTGTGGGGGTTGGAGTTTAGTCCAATCTCCGCGCCAGTCATGGATCCGGCTACCGGGTCGTGACACCACCCTCATCAAATCCTCCAAATTTGATAGCTCCGACAACGAGGAATATGAAGAATTTGAAGAATTATGGTGGATACTAAAGGTCGGGTCCAAGGTTAGAGCAAGAGTAAGGACAAACCTTGTGCGATGGCTTTGGTCTACAAGCAGTAGAGACAGAGTGGACTGGTGGTGGTGGTGGTTGTGGTGGCTGTGGGGTTCAGTCCCATATAAAAACAATTAAAAAGGAAAGAAAAAGAGGGGAGGAATGCGGTTGCCTCCATTATTGACCGCATGAAAACAAAAATAATTAAAGAATGCGGCTGCCCCTCTATTATTGACTACACGCCAAAGAAAAAAATGAATTGCGGTTGGAGGCTTTGTAGAAAAGAGGCAAAACGCGATTTTGATACCGCGTACGAAATGGAGGTGTGAGGCCTATAAATAGGCCTTCCCCAAACTCCTCAGATCATCCCCTCAAGGCATTCGAAAGCCACTGAGAAAAATAGTATAGAAAGCGAAAGTTAGAAAGTTTTGTTTTTCCTCATTGAATAGAGAGAAGTTGTAACTCATATTTTTTCTTATAGTGAAATTCTTCTATTCTTACCCGTGGTTTTTACCCTAAATTTATTTGGAGGTTTTCCACGTAAATTCTTGTGTCCTTGTTTTGTTATTTCATCTCAGTTATTAGTCACAGTTTTACTTTATTGGGTCCGTCTATTACCTAACAAGTGGTATCAGAGCCTAACTTGGGTGTGGATATCTACTTATTGTATGCTCTATGGTTGCCACTAAATAGTGGATCCTCCACATCAGAAAATAAGATAGATTATTATTTACCCTTGGAAGGTACTGGGTACTATTCACGTATACAGTTACTATTCACGTATACGTTTACTATTTACGTGTACAGTTACTATTCATGTGAAATAGTGGGAGTCCTGATAAAAGTAATGGTGGCAAAATTTGAGATAGCAAAGTTCAATGAGAGCAATTTCACACTATGGAAATTAAAGATAAAGGTTATCTTGACAAAAGATAACTGCCAAGAGGCTATAGACAAAAAGTCGGCAACAATCATAGATGAGAAGTGGAAGGAGATGGACAAGAATGCTGTTGCAAATCTTCATCTTGCATTAGCAGATAAAATATTGACAAGCATAGAAGTAAAGAAAACAGCAAAAGAAATTAATGATCATCTCACCAAACTGTACGAGGCTAAATCGCTCCACAACAAAATTTTCCTTAAGAGAAAACTCTATACCCTACGGATGGTGGAATCTACTTCAGTGACGGAGCATATAAATTCTCTCAATACCCTGCTTTCTCAACTCAAAGCGTTGGATGTACAATAGAGTTACAAGAGCGTGCGGAGCTTCTACTTCAAAGTCTACTTATTCATATGATCAACTTATCATCAATCTGACAAACAAGAAATCTAAGGAACTCTTAGTCTTCGATGATGTTGTTGCTGTTGTATTAGAAGAAGAAAATCGGCGCAAAAACAAGGAAGACAGGCAGATGAGCTCGTAACAGGCAGAGGCCTTAACGGTGCCAAGAGGAAGATCAACAGAGCGTGGCCAAAATGGGAGTCACAATCATGGTAGATCCAAGTCCGAGAGTAAGAAGAATTTCAAATGCTACAATTGTGGTAAGAAAGGTCACTTGAAGAAAGATTGTTGGAATTTAAAGAAAAATTCCAATCTTCAAGGAAATGCGGCAACCACTTCAGATGATGGAGAAACCCTATGTTGTGAAGCAGCAACGGCGACGAAAAGTAGAAAAAGATTTACAGATGTATGGCTTCTCAACTCGGGAGCTACATTTCACATGACCTCTTGGAGAGAATGGTTCCATCACTATGAACCTATCTCTGAAATATCTGTCTTGAGTTGTGACGATCATGCCTTAAAGATTGTCGGTATTAGAACCATCAAGCTAAGGATGAGTGACAGAACAATTCGTACTATTCAAGAAGTGCAGCATGTGGAGGGCTTGAAGAAAAATTTGTTGTCTTTGGGACATCTGGATGATCTTGGTTGCAAGGTTGAAATTGCAAACAAGATTATGAAAATAATTCGAAGCATGCTAGTAATAATGAAGGGAAAGAAGATAGCTACAAATTTGTACATGCTGAAGAGAGAGACGCTGCAGAAAGCAGAAGCATCAATTGTTTCGAGCAGTTCAGATGAAAGGACTGCAATGATATGGCATAAAAAACTTGGCCATATTTCCGAGCAGGGAATCAAAATTCTTGTTGAGAAAAAGTTACTTCTTGGTCTTATAAAGGTATCTTTACCCTTTTGTAAGCATTGTGTCGTGAGCAAGCAGCATCAGCTAAAGTTCAACACATCAAATTTCAAAAGTAAAGTCACTCTAGAATTGGTGCACTCTGATGTATGGCAAGCACTGGTTGCATCTCTTGAAGGAGCAAAGTACTTTATGTCTTTCATTGATGATTATTTCAGAAAATGTTGGGTGTATCCTATCAAGAGGAAGGCAGATGTGTTCTCAGCCTTCAAAGTTTTCAAAGCATGAGTTGAACTTAATTCTAGAAATAAGATCAAGTGTTTGAGGACAGACAATAGAGGCGAATACCCTAGTGACGAGTTTGACAAGTTTTGCAAGCAAAAAGGTATTAAAAGACAGTTCACCACGGCCTACACTCCTCAACAAAATGGAGTGGCAAAATGGATGAATAGGACCTTGTTGGAAAGAACAAGAGCCATGTTAAGAACGGCAGGCCTAGGGAAAGCTTTCTGGGCAGAAGCTATCAAGACCGCTTGCTATGTAATAAATCGGGTTCTATCAACTGCAATTGAGTTGAAAACACCAATGGAGATGTGGACCGGGAAGCTAGTCGATTATTCAAACCTCCATGCATTTGGAAGTCCTGCATATGTGATGTACTCTACTCAAGAAATTACAAAGCTAGATCCAAAATCTAGGAAATGCATATTTTTAGGATATGCTAATGGAGTGAAGGGGCATCGCTTGTGGGATCCCACTGCCCACAAGGTTGTAGTCAGCAAAGATGTTATATTTGTAAAAGAAAAGTTACAAAAAGAAGACAACAGCACCACAATTATACATGTGGAAAAGAAGTCTGAATAAAATGATTCTTCTAGAGTAACACCAAAACACAATGAAGCAAAATCAATTGAGTCTATGACTCAAGAACCGCAACAGTCAAATCGCACAAGGAGACCGCAAAGTTGGCATACAGATTATGTGATAGAGAGCAATGTTGCATATTGTCTTTTAACAAAGGATAGGGAGCCATCAACTCTCCAAGAAGCAATGAGCATCTCAGGTGCATCTTAGTGGATGACTGTAATGCAAGAAGAAATTGAAGCCCTACACAAGAATAAAACTTGAGAACTTGTGTCACTGCTGAAAGGAAGAAAGGCCATTAGTAATAAATGGGTCTATAAAATTAAGAGAAGCAGTGATGATGAACTGGAACGGTATTGTGCTAGATTGGTGGTGAAAGGTTATGCTCAGAAAAAAAGGATTGACTTTAATGAAATATTTTCTCTTGTGGTTCGGCTTACGATATATGCGTAATGCTGGCGATGTGTGCTGTACTTGACTTACATCTAGAGCAGTTAGATGTGAAAATAGCTTTTCTTCACGGAGATCTTAAAGAAGAGATTTATATCCTCCAACCAGAAGAATTTGAAGAAGAAAGAAAAGAGAATTTGGTTTGTAGGTTAAACAAATCTCTGTACGGTCTAAAACAGGCGCTAAGGTGTTGGTATAAAAGAGTTGATTTTTTTTACTATGAGCCTTGGATACAGCAAACTTAATGCAGATCCTTGTGCATATTTTAAGAGGTTTGATGAAAATGATTTTGTTATCTTATTGTTGTATGTAGACGACATGTTGGTAGTAGGCCCCAACAAAGATCGTATCAAAGAATTGAAGGCTCAATTAGCTAAGGAATTCGAAATGAAAGATTTGGGACCAGCAAACAAGATTCTAGGGATGCAAATTCACCGAGACAGAAGTAATAGGAAGATTTGGCTTTCCCAGAAAATTACTTGAAGAAGGTCTTACGGCGCTTCAACATGCAAGATTGTAAGCCAATTTCTACCCCACTTCCTGTTAATTTCAAATTATCCTCCAATATATGTCCTAGCTATGAAGAAGAGAGGAGGGAGATGTCTCGAGTACCGTATGCATTAGCAGTGGGAAGTTTGATATTCACTATAATTTGTACAAGACCAAACATTGCCATACAGTGGGAGTGGTTAACCAATACATGGCGAATCCTGGTAGAGAGCATTGGAATGCTGTAAAGAGGATCCTAAGATACATTAAGGGAACCTCTAATGTTGTATTATGTTATGGAGAATCAAACTCTGTAATTAAGGGGCATGTTTGACTTAGATTATACAGGTGATCTTGATAAAAGTAAGTCCACTACAGGTTATGTGTTTGCACTTGCTAGTAGAGTTGTAAGCTGGGTTTCAAAACTGCAATCAGTTGTAGCTACATCAACAACTGAAGTAGAATATGTAGCAGCTACGCAAGCTAATAAAGAAGTAATATGGTTGAAGTTAGTACTGGAGGAATTCGGGCACAAACAAAAGAAAATTTCTCTATTTTGTGATAGTTAGAGTACTTTGCATCTTGCAAGGAATCCAGCCCTTCATTCAAAGACAAAATGCATACGAGTTCAGTATCACTTCGTTCGTGAGAAAGTAAAAGAAGGAACTGTAGATATGCAGAAAATTTATACAAAAGAGAAACTAGCAGATTTTATGACAAAAGCAGTCAACATAAACAAGTTTGTTTGGTGTTGATCTTCGTGTGGCCTGACATAGACGTAAGCAATATGAAAATGGCAAGATAAGAAGGATAGTGTGGAGATATGATTGATATTCAATCAAATCTTCAAGTGGGAGATTGTGAGGTCCAGTCCCATATAAAAATAATTAAAAAGAAAAAAAAAAAGAGGGAGGAATGCAGTTGCCTCCATTATTGATCGCATGAAAACAAAAACAATTAAAAAATACGACTGCCCCTCCATTGTTGAGTACACGCCAAAAAAGAAAATGAATTGTAGCTGGAGGTTTTGCAGAAAAGAAGCAAAACGCAGTTTTGATACCACATACGAAAGGGAAGTGTGAGGCCTATAAATAAGCCTCCCCCCAAACTCCTCAAATAGAGAGAAGTTGTAACTCCTATTTTTGCTCATAGTGAAATTCTTCTATTCCTGCCCGTGGTTTTTACCCTAAATTTATTTGGGCATTTTCCACGTAAATTCTTGTGTCCCTGTTTTGTTATGTTATCTTATTTATTAGCCGCAATTTTACTTTATCAGGCCTGTCTATTACCCAACAATGGCGGCAGCGGCCAGTGTGGAAGAGAATGAGGATGGAGAAAGAGAGAGAGGCTACAAGGGTTTGGTCAGTGCTGAAGGTTGGTCGCTATGGCTAGGATTTGCGCGGTGACAGGGATGAGCAATGCATACAAAACTTTGCATTTTGGTTCCTTATGTCTTTTATATTATTCAATTTGGTCCTTTTAATTCTTCACATCTCAATTCAATGTTCAAAATGTCTAATTTTTTTTAATTAAATCCCTATAAAAAAAACCTTAAAATTTTAAATTTATTCAATTGAATCCTCATTTTCAATTTATTGAAATGGGTAAACCAAACATATTTTTTGTATTTTTATTTTTTGAAAACAGAAAACAACTAACCAAATCAAATGCATTTTCTAAAATTTAAAAAATTAAAAAGGAAAATTCATTTTCAAAGAATAAAAATTGAAAATGAAAATAAAAAATATTTTTGCAAACCAAACAGGCGCTAATAATTCATTCTTCACATTTGATCATACTGACGCGACAACTTATGTGGTCTGGACAGGTTAACTATATATGTCCCTATTAGAAAACAACAGTGTTTTAAAATTTGGATCATTGATTAAATTGGTAAGGTTTTTAGATTACAATTGTACTAGTTCAATCAGTTAATTAATATACAATATTTTAAAAATAAACAAAGTTAATAAATATATTATTTGATTACATAATAATATAATTTAGAATAAACAAATTTAAAATATAAATTTTAAATAAAATTAATAAATATATTATTTAAATCGATTGAAATCACTTTTAACAAATCGATCATAATCAATTGATTTTATTAATTCTTGTTTAATTTTGACTATTTTAATTAGTTAGAGTCTAATTTCAGTTAAGGAGTGTCATCTAATCTATTTTTAAACCAAGCCATGATTGAATTGGTCCACTTTAGATTTTAAAACATTAAAAACAACCCATTTGATTAATTTATCTACAGTTTTACATCAATTTGATTAAGTTATCTATATTTTTAAATCTTTTTCTCTTGCTTGAAATTTAAAATTTTAATATATTAAGATTATTTTTTAGACAACAAATAAATTCCAGGTCGGCATAAACTAGGTGGAGAGAAATGAAATAGAATCCAAGTGTCAAAACCATTAAATTAATTGGAAATAATTGAACTTCTTCAATTCTCATCATTATAAGCATAAATGATGCCAGGGACTTGAGTAGAACTGGAATGCTCTATTATCTTTGAAGTTGCTCCTTCTCTCTTTCTTTTTCTTTTGCTTATTAGAAACATCACTCGTTATAATTTTAAAAAACTTAAGCCACAATTAAAAGAGAATTATTTCATCATAACTTAGCTAGTGGTTTTTAGGAAAGGATTGAGAAGTGGAGAATAATTAACCGTTTGAAGTAGGAAAATCCAATGGTATTCATGGTGACCATCTTTGAAAAGGCTATACCTTCAGGTGACTTACACTAAAAAGGCAATATAAAGTGGAGATACGAAAAACTCCACACTAGCTTGGAGAGGATTAACCGTTGAGGAGAAAAAGGAGAAAGTAGAGGAGAGACATTCTCCTTGGCCAATCAAGCAAATCATAGTTAGTGACTATTTATTAAATTCTAACAAGGTTATACCCTTCATTCCTTTAAATAACTCTATTTTCTTCTTATTTCTCTTCAATTTTTACACTAAACTTGACTCCAAATACTGGGAAAAGCTCACCACAACCTGATTTTTTGGTACTTAATAATCTTAATCCTATTCTCATCTCCTAAATGATTGGGCGAATGGGTTAATATCATATAAATAATCTTGGGTTCATTAAACAATGGAAAGAAAGTGGAAGATGGGAACATTTTTTAGTGGTGGTGGACACATTGTCACTCTCAAATCCACAACATATTTTCATTGTCCAGCCATCAAACCTCACGAGTGATGTTGACCCTCTTATCTCTTCCTCCTCTCCTCTCTCTATCTCTCACTCTCCCGACTAACTTTTCTAGTCTCTTGATTTTTATTTTTATTTTTTTATTATCTAAACCAAACCCCTCAAATTTATTTTTTCTTAAGAAAAGAAATAATGGATAACTCAAGTTTCAGGTGGGGTTTCAATTCTCAAAATATCCAGAATTTTCAGTTTCCTTTCAACTTCATTAATTCCATAGAAACTGGATCAGCAGATTTTCAGCAATTTGAGCTTGACTTGGCTTCCAGACTTGCCCCAATCAAAGAGAACCTGCGTGAAACAGAGGGAAAACTAGAACATGTGGGGCTGTGCATCGGGTTGGTGATAATATTTTGTGTACACTGGATGGCAAGTTGGGTATGAAATAACTTTGTTGCGTGCCCCTCTTGTACACCTAAACTCATATACAAATGGATTCGGGTCCCCAATTTGACTTGTAAAGTATGACACATCTGCCAAGAGAAATCAGAAATCAACGGTTACTATTGATTTGATATATATTATTACATAAAAATCAGTGAACATATAAAGCCACAATACATATTAGTGATTTTTTTTTGGGTTTTATTTTTTCAATATATATATTGGTAAAGAATGAAGAGCAAAGAAGGACCTTATAATATCTGGGAATCCCATGACAAACACACCTTAAATAATACAGGTATAATCCAATGTGTGTAGACTAATATGGTATGTTGCACCCCCTTTTATCCTCTAATCCCTTTTTTCGTATCCCTAATCCCTTGTCGTTTTGGTGCTAATGGGTTCAAGTTGAGCCATCCAAGTCCAATCCGCGCACTGATTAATTGGCATTTAAATTATAATTGATATCTGAGCCACCCACTGATGGAATTTGCTTCTTTGATTGGTGCTTGAATTCTAATTGATTTGAAAATGCTTACAAAAGTTTGCCGAACTAGTAAATGGTTTTCCCATGCATTATGCAAAAAGCTGTCAATATTTCAAGTATTTTAAATAAATGTAGATTTTTTATCAAATCAAGTTAATTTAGATCAGAATCTAAATACTTGTTTATATATATAAATCTGATTCAAAATTTTATAAAATATATATCTATTAATCCATATTTAAATTTAATGAATAATTTAAATTTCGAATAAAAATTTCGATTTAACAAAAAAGTAATGTTTTTGTACCCTTGAATTATTCAATTTTATTCTATCAATTATATTGTCTTTAAATTTTTTAATTTTTATAAATAAAAATTTATAGTATCATATATATATAAGATTATTAATTTAATAAAAATATTATTAAAATTTAGATTTAAATTTTTAAAAAATTAAATTACTTAATTTTTTATCTAGTTCATTTATTTTAAATTATGAAAATATATAATTAAATTTAATCTATTAAGTATTTTAATATAATTTAAATTTTAAAATTTAAATCTATTTTAAATGAAAATTTATTCCATTTACAATTGATACGTGGAGGTTGACACGTAGATTTCTGTTTATCCTGCAGACTAGGAATTATTTGCATAAATTATGATACCAAATTCAAAAGTTTTTAAAATCTCAAAAGGAATTTTTAATACTAACAATAGAAAATTCTGAAAATCCAATTTCTAATTCATGGGTTCGACTAAATTTGAAAGAAAATGAATTTAGTAATATCATATTCGCTTGTATACTTCTAAATTATACAATTAACGAGAAAATTAAGCACAGCATTGAGCCCCGTATGATTTATGTCAAGCCTAGATCGACTTTTCCTAAAAGTGTTTTCAGCTTGCGGCTTTAAAGCTATCTGGAAAGCTACTAAAAGGGGAACTTTTTAATCCTTTTAGCAACAGTTTTCCAAAAGTCAGAAACTGAAACTGAAAGGCGTTAAGGAAAGCCCAATTTCCAGCTTTATTGTCTAATCACTTCTCATTATACTCACTACTAACGACCTCCAAACTGGGCTAAACCCAGATGTTGAATGGTTACATCCGATATTTTTTTCCAATTTTTTTAACATTTAAATAACTTTAGATAATCAGATAATAAAATTAAATTTGTTAAATAAATTAAGCACAATAAAGAATTAAAATTTCGGGCAGCGTGAATTCTTTTGTAGATGCATGATTTTATAAAAATATTAAAGATTTGGAAAAATAATCTTTATGAATTTACGAAAGAAAAAAGAAAAACGTTTCAGCTGGTCGCAAGTTGACCGAGTAGAAAGCCGAGTTAAGCCGGCCACGTCTTCTTACTTTTCACCCAGAAGCTGGGGACCGGACGGCTCGAGAGTTTGCAGATGCATGATTTTACAAAAATATTAAAGATTTGGACAAAAAAAATAATCTTTATGAATTTACGAAAGAAAGAAGAAAAACGTTTCAGCTGGCCGCAAGTTGACCGGGTAGAAAGCCGAGTTAAGCCGGCCACGTCTTCTTACTTCCCAGAAGCTGGGGACCGGACGACTCGAGAGTTTGTGGATGCATGATTTTACAAAAATATTAAAGATTTGGAAAAATAATCTTTATGAATTTACGAAGAAGGAAGAAAAACGTTTCAGCTGGTCGCAAGTTGACCGAAGAAAGCCGAGTTAAGCCGGCCACGTTTTCTTACTTTTCACCCAAAATCTGGGGACCGGACGACTCGAGAGTGAATGTTTAGTCTTTGTCTGGACTTTGTACTAGTACCCTATTTTTTTAGTAAACCATCCTCTAACTACAGTCCTTATCATCATCTTAAAATTACAGGATATATCTATCTACATTTAATACCGGATTATTATTAAATTAAATTATTAAGATAGTAAATATTGTGAAATAAAAAAATTATTTGCATATGTGTTCACTTATTTAAATTTTCAATTTGTTATAATTTTTCAACACCGTGACAATAAGTTATCCTTAATTTAAAAATATTGAAACTAAATAAAAAATAAATTTTTAATAAATTGTATTTTAATATATACGTTTATATATAATATTAAATAAAATATTTAAAAGTCCATTAGCCGAGTAAGGTGATAATAGCACACGAATTAGATTCCGTCGTTAATCTTTTGTCGTGACAATGACAAATTTTTTAGTAAATTTACTACCGGTGGCCGACTTCTTAGTTCTAACTTATCCGCCCTTCAAAAGCACTTCCCATTGCTGCTAACCAACCAATTCTAGCATTTCATTTCCTCATGGGCCACGGCCCATGCACCTGCTGAATAATAATATTTACAAAAAGGACCCAAAAAAATAAATTATTCATAAATTAGGTGGTAGACGGCAAATATCCTCCGAAACTAATACAGCAAAGAACTCTCACTTGAGGGCGTGTTTGGCGGGGTAGAAAAGCCACAACTCATTCCCCGGATTTCTAAATTAATGTTTTATGGTTCATTTCGGAAAAGTTTACCTTTTTCTTTCGGGTCAAAAGCTTTTAAAAAGAGCTCCAAACTGAGCTTCCTGACCTTCCCTATATCTTATTCGACTGTTTTTTATTTTATTTTTAATTTTTGAGAAATTTACAGCTGTTTAGTGCACGCAAATGCAGTAGCCAGACTGCCGCATGGCCGTTTATGGTATGCCCATGATTTCAATCGGAATTACGGCGTTACCATATTTCCAATCCATGGTTACTCTGCAGTGATTCGTCGCTGACATTCAAAAGTGTAGGTCTTTTCTCTTCTGTGGATGAATGATGAATCATATCATAAAGCACATAATTATTGAAGATAAGAATAGAGAAGTTGAGGTTCATCCAAACGTCTGTAATTTTCAGAGTAGCCCTCCACAAAAACACACCACACAAGTGACCAAACGGGTTCGTCCTCCTTTCCACATCTTACATCACCCCGCTCCTCCAAAAACAAAAGGAAAATCCAATCACCGGGTGAAATTCCCAAAAGATCCTAGAGAAAGATTACCCCCTTATTAAGCCAAACTATATATGCAAAATACACATCGAAATTTGACTAAAAATATCAGATTGCACCCGATGAAAAGGAAAGAGGATTTTAAAAAATAAAAAAAAAAAAAAGGCAAGGAGAGAAACTAGACAATTTTTATACCTAAAAAGGGTAGGTGAAAAAAGGTGAGATGGAGAGGGTAAAAAGATCTGAACAAGGAGCAGACATACTTTGAAGCGGTGGTGGCCCGGTGGGTCTCACTCCAGCAACCCAGCTCAGCACTCACCACGGAGGGAGGGAGGGAGGGAAAGAGATGGTAGGCCTTAACTTTTTGTTAGGGTTTGGTGGCGGTGGCGGTGGCGGGCTACACTTGAGTTGACGTGACTCGGAGTATGTGGGGTCTCCTTCCGAGTCGGCTCGGTCCTAGCTGAGTTTCCAGGCCGAGGTGGCGATGAGTGGCCGAGTGTGCCAACCCAGCATCAGACACCCGCTGTTCTCTTCCACCCGATACCCATCCCCGCCGTTGAACAGCGCCAGCAACATGCTCGCCTGCTTGTACGCGTTCGAACCCAGGTGAGCCGGCTCGAACCCGGCCGACTCGAACCGGGCTCGCCACTGAGCTAGCGTCTCGTGCCTCTCCACCCGGTCCGGCCCCTCGCACGCGACCACGTTGCAGATCTGCCGGCCCAGGTACACCTCCGACATCACCTTGTCCTGGTTGCTAACCTGCGATGGCGACCCGCTGCCGCCACAAACCCTCCAACGAGTCGAAAAGCGTGGAGTAGTAATGCAAGGATTCGGTGAACCGGTCAAGGAAACCCGGCCCGTTGTGGTTCGCTTCTTGCTCGACGACTGTCAGTATATCCGGCTTCATCTCCTTCACCGCCGATAAAACCTTCTCGATCGCACCCGGTCGAGCCAGCAATTGATGCAATTCAAAAACCGAATTAACCGCCACGGCTTCACCATCTCGAAGCTCAAGCATCGAGGCCTCTAGATCCGCCAAACTATTGGCTACAAACCCTCTGTATTCAAACTTAACGTGAATAGTTTCAGCCAATTGAGCTAGCTTCCAACCAACTTCCTGCAAATGGTCGGTATTGTCATGCGAGGGAGGTCCGATCCCAGTCAAACGGAAAGTGGGCGGACCGCCGGGTCGAAGAGCCAAGGCCTGCATCAGAGCCGGCCACTGCAATCCCTGTTTCATACTAAAGTCTATCACATGAACCTTATCTTTATTCGCGAAAGCTTCAAGGATGGCTTGATTAGCTGTGAAATGAGCGAACTTGAGGTAAGGGCAGGTCTCGTAAAAATGCATCTGGAGAAGGTCAGCGAAGGCAGAATCTTGCGGATTCTCGGGGTATAGCCGGTAGATTCGTCTGGCAAGAGCCTCGGCGAAGTAGGTGGCGACTTTTCTCATGACGCCGGCTTGCGAGACGGCGAGGAACCCGATCTGCTTGACCAGGGCCTCGGCGAGCTTGAGATTGTCTTGCTGGACGGCCTCCGCACAGGCCATAAGGGCGTGGACTAGTCTTATCCCGTTCTCCTGCGAGTCAACAAGGACCACCGGTCGAGACGACTCGACCGTATTGGAGCCCCAGACAGGCATGGCAGAGGTAATCGATGACGACGATGACGAGGCGGGCTTGAACCGCTTGTTCGGCGGCGGCTGAATTTGGGGGTAAACGACAGCGTTTCCCGGGATCGCCTTCAGATCGTAATCGGAAGGTGAATCTTGGAACGTTATTGTAGAGGATTCGGCCGGGGCAAGGAACGGGTCCTCCATCGGCGGAGGCGGCGGCAGTGGCGGCGGGTTGAGCTCGGAGATCATGGACTCGAGCCAGGAAGATAGATCGGAAGGGTTGTAGTGAACGGAGTCGGAAGCGAGGTGAGACATTAATTCGTCCTCCTGGCCATGGCCCATCACTTGCTCGAGCTGCTCGATCTTCTGGGCGACCTCGACCATGTCAGAGGCCTTCACCTTGTAGCCCAGTACAGCGAGGAGCTCGTCCACGCCGGCGTCCGGTTCAGCTTCCTCCCACATCTTACTCTTTTGGCCAGAGGAGGCGCCGGTGAAAGGGTCTGGCGGTGGAGGACGGTGGGAGTGCTCGCGCTTCATATCTGAATCTACTGATTTTGGGGATTGAAGTGAGAGTTTTCTGAAAGGCTCGCAAATCGAAGTGGGATGCCAATGGAGAGAGAATCTGGGAATTGGGGATGCTCGCTTGGTTTTTTACTACTCCCTGAGAGAGAAAGGAGAGAGGGGAAGGAAGGGAGGAGAGAGAAAACGAAAAGAAGAAACAGAGGGAGAGAGAAATAAGAAACGCTCGTGACCGGGGGCGCGAGCTCCAATGTCCTAACAGGCAAACAACAAACAGCAATGGCTCAACCAGACAAGATGATCGCTTCTTTATTTTATTTTTTTATGTACATATTTATGATTAACAACAATTGGGTAATTGCAAAATAAAAAAATTTAACTTTGTAACAGCTTTTTGTTTTGAAATCTCACATCTACCATTTTTTTTTAGATGTGTGTATCTATCATATTGTATTGGGGTTCGACATGGATTAATATGAACCATAAATTTATTATTATTTTTAAAAAATAAATGGTCTCTGATATGAAAAATAAAAAAATGGACAATTTTTTAATCCAATGTATATGCCAACGTTATTTGTCATTGGGTAACATGAGGTCTCCTTCTCTAATTTGGTAAAACAAGGATGCATTAAACGGAAATTATGAAATTAAATTATTAATCTTGTTCAAAATAGTAAAATATTTTTCATTAGTTCATTTTCTATTTTAAAAGCATGACAACGGCATCACTCAGTAATTTTTTTCTTTTTCTGTACTGATATGTTTTTTAATTACAATGAGAATTAGGGAACATAATAATCTAAAAATTTGGAATTAATCCTTTATTAGTGTGAGTAATTCCTAAATCATTTTAAACTATTTCCTTCCCTTTTCCTTATTTTACAACGAGTTATTAATAATATATTAATTAAGAACCGCCTGCAGTGTACTGTTTTATTAAAGTGACAAATGGTCAATAAATTTCTAAAAATAAATAAATTAAATTACATTTAGGATATATATGGCATCCCCATTTTCATAAATGCCCTATAAAACTCTGAAACATTACAATCTTGTATAACAAAATCCTCTTTAGGTAGCTATCTTTTATAGTAATATGCTGCTTTAGGTAATTATTTTTTACTATTTTTACTAAATCCAATTTAGAAAAATATTGATTTATATTGGGTACTACATAGAATTAATGGCTATCCTAAGTGAATTTTTTACCCTTATTGACTTGGCTGAGCTGCATCAATGGTGGGTCTCCCCAGTAATGCGCTAAAAATAAGTCCTCTGCATCTTTTACATTGCGATCTTGGTTGAAAAAGCAAAGAAAAGTCACTTTCAAACTGAGAAGTTGACAACAGATATGCTCAAACCTGAAGGTTAAGAGGGAAGGCAGGCATCCTGGAACATCTTAAAGCCTAAAGGATTGTCTTAGGTTGTCCATTCATTGCCGCCTCCTATTTTTTGGGCTACTCTTGACCCTAAATAAATTAATAAATAAGGAAAAACTCAGTGATATTTACACAATTTTACCCTTATTTTGTGGGGAATTCTGAATGATAACATGAATAAATTAATTTTTCTTTTGGAACTGGTTAGTAGGTGAGGGCCAAAACAAGTAAATTAGAAGCCAAGTTAAAAAAGCTTGTGAAGAAGGATATCAATTTTACTCTTTGCTTAAAAGTTGCCTAGGTTTGCAGGCTTTTAGTCGGTGTTGGTCTTTATTTTTTATTTTTTATTTATTTTTTTGGGGGGAGGGGGGGGGGGGCTGTGGGGAAGAGGGGGGTTACAGTTGATCCTCTTATCCCCTCCAGGGGCCAACTGGATGATGACAAGTGTGTGACAGTAATGAAATTGAGGATGTAGATCATTTGTTCACATGCTGTCCCCACTCTACACATATTCTCATACTTTGGTGTCCTTCGTAAAAACAGGAAGGAGAAAAATACGCTCTGATTTTCTATTTAATGATTTGGAGGGTTGAAAATTCAATAAAATCCCGTCCAATCTAGTTCCATCGGACAATCTCAGTACTAAAATTTAAAGCGTCTTTCCATGATATTTTTAAAAATAATTTTGAGTTTTTTCGGCACACAAATAATTATTTTAAATTTTATTTCTTTTAATTTAAAAAAAGAACTAATAATAAATTTTAAAAGTACAAAAAATAGATATTTCTAATTATTTGTAATATTATTATAATTAAATAGAACTATTGTAAATTTCTTTTTAAAATTTTTTTCATAAACTTTTCTTCCTTTTATACAAATTACAAATATTATATATCAAATATTAATTTTAATATTTTCAAAATTTTTATAAATACACTAGACTTCTAATTATAATTTATTTTTACTCACTTTTTCTTTAATCACAAATTTTAAATTTTTCAGAATTAGTTACAAAACACTTATAAGAAGAGCCAATTGCTTTTCGCTTTATTGCTGGTCAAAATTAAAATTGTATGGACGGAAACTATGGCTGAAACATTCAATCATCCAAGTCAAAGTCACTGTTCGAAGCATTATAATTCCCGTCACCCAAAAGTTGCATCAAATTTAGAGTTATTTCTACTGGTATGTTCTATTATTTATATTTTCACACCTATATACTTCTGAGTTTATTGTAATCACTGGCTTAAAGGAGGATAATATTAGATAAAAATATAAAATAGGTCTCCGTATTTTTATTTGACAAATGGAAATTTTTTTATTTTTAGTCCATACCTTGTCGTCTCTTAAAAATGTCGATTTCAAAAATTAAATCTAATTTATTTATTTAATTTTTTTTGAAAGATCAAAAGCCAAATCAATTCATAATTTTTACCAACCCCACAGTATTTATTTCTTACATTGAAATAAACACATATGCCCCCCCTCCCCCAACCCCAAAAGAAAAAGAAAAAGAAGAAGAAAAAATTCCATAGATGGTTTATGAAGAGTTAATCAACCAGCGGGTAAAGTGGGAAACATATATTATCAAACATCAGAATCCACTCGACAATTATTGTACTGGTGATTGTTGAAATACTGTCAAAACCCACTCGGAAGAACAGAAACTCAGCATTAACATGTGGATGATATGCCTATAATTAAGATTTTAATGGTTGAGAAAATTGAAAAAATAAATAAAGAAGGGAAAAAAATTCAAGGGTCCAATCCTTCCACGAACAACTTTCAAATTTTAACTATATTCAGTGCCTTTCACAGTAATTTCTGTGAATTTTCACATGATTAAGTGGGCACTAATCTCGCATTGTAGTCAATGTTGGGAAAGAAAATCAATTCAAGATAAGGGTAATTTTCTTTTTGAATTTGGGCTTTTTTTTTTTTTAATTTTTTGCTAATTAAATGGTGGAGTGATTTAAGAAACAGAAATATTGATACCAACATTAAAAGTAAAAGCCTTGAAGGAGACCAGTTGACCCATTTGCTCCACCATTAACAGTCGACGGCTGTCAACGGCGTTTGCAGACTATATACCGGCATTACGGGGGCTGGTCCCCATGCTGCCCTCCCTCTGTCTCTCCCCACGGTTTTATACATACATACATATATATATATATATGTATATGATACCATGTATGTATGTACACGTAAAATGATACCCATTGATGACGTATCAAACCGTGAGCTACTTACGGTATGCAGACAACCACTCTCCTCCGCTGATTTGGATGGTTCCCATAATTTGCCAGTTTAAATTAATATTAAAGGCATCCAAATCCCTTACTGGCGACCCGCCTTCCACGGGGTTTGGCCGTCCAGGATTGGGGAAGCAGAGGACACGACCCGTAGGCGTTCACGTGAAGCACGTGCAAGGACAGAGGCATTTCGGTGGTGGAGACCCCACCCAGGGAGGGATGCTATAGCCAGGTTTGCTATTTTTAGGACGGGCAGCGGATGGGCGGATGGGGACGAGAAAGATCAGAAGTTGATGGTTGTGCCGGTGGCCATCTTCGGGCCTCCTTGGTTGACAGCTGTCTAATCGTCTGCAAACATAATGCACGTCCTTACGAGGCATACTACCAAATTAGAAGTGTCATAAATTTCTTTTTAAAAATGGGGTACATAAATATATCCACAGTGCCTTCCCTCCCACGGCAGATAATTGTGGGTTTTTCGTTTTCTTTTTTCTTTTTTTTCTTAAATAGGTGCATCTGAATCCGAGAGACAGGAAGAACCCAATCCCCAGAAGTCCACCCTGGTAGAAATGAGTTAAGAGTTATTTTACGAGTGACCCATAAATCAAATGAAGATACACTAGTTATTTATTTTTTTTGGTAATATCGGGGGTTGAATTAAAAAGAAAGACATAATTTGACTTACATAAAATATAAATCCAGATTAAGCTAAAAAATATTTGATGAGTTGACTTTATATATATATATATATATAATTTAATGTTTAACTAGATTGTATTATAAATGTTTAGAAAAATTATTATAGTTACTTTATTTTGATAAAAAGGTGCAAAATAGTTTATTTTAATATTAATTTAAATTATACATAAAAATGTTATAAATTTATAATTATAGTTGACTGCTTATTAGCAATTATTTAAATGAAATATTTAAATTATCAATTTTTTTTATTCTTGATATATGGGAGTTAATGGACTGAATTGAGCTTATTGTGAACTTAATGCAAGTCAAATTTGAACTAAAAAATTGACTCATTAGAAAAATTATGAGTTAAATTATATTTAAATAAGTTGAGTTTGAATTAAGATTAACTCAACTCAATCCATTTCCACTTCCATTTCTGGGTTGTTTGATTTGGTTAAATGCCGAATATAAAAAACAGTCATTAATCGTAAATAAGAGTTAGAACGAACAAATTTTAAAAGGACCTCCGGGTTGTTTGATTTGGTTAAATGCTGAATATAAAAAACAGTTATCAATAGTAAACAAGAGTTAGAATGATCAAATTTTTAAAAGGACCTGGAAGGTTGAACGGAAGAAATTTACAAGGGTTGAAACAAAAAGGAGCTGTAACAAGGTTGATTCGTCGTATCAATGTGGACCATCAAAGATTCTAGGGTTTGGGCTAGCCCAGGATTTGACACTTGTGTTCATCTCACCCCTCAAATGAAAATAAATTTAGTAATACATATTTTCTTTCATTTATTATAATTTATAATACAAGGGTGCTGCAATCCATAATTAATTATAAAAAAATGGACAAGCTCTTGTCGTAAAAAATAAAGGAAGAGACACCCTAATCTATCATTGTTCACTTTTATTTTTCCTTTTCCAAGGTCTATTTGCTAATTAAATTAATGGGTGATGAATTTTGATAATTTCCATCATTTAATGCCATTAATATTCATGTTGAATTTATATCGACGTCAAATTGTATCAAAATATATCAAAGTTATTTTATCTATTTTCTATTACAAACAAGAAATTACAACAAATTCAAATTGAAATTGAAATATGAATTAAAAAGTTAACTGATGTGCATTAATCATTTGACATTATAATTAATCAATGACTCACTATCATTAGTTATAATTAATTTTTAACTCACAAATCATTAGTACAGCTGCCATGCGTTAACGCTTAATTAAGCTTTTATCCTTCATGCACTCATCCCTCACGCCATAACAATCAACCCATTTGTGTAGATAAAAACTATGTCCCTCTCAATTTGATATTTATTTATTTGGAATATGAATTAATTAATTTATTTTTCATGATTAGTACCTGTTTATATATAATTAACAATCCCCTCCAAGTGTTCTTCTTATTAGTATATATTAAGATGATAGATCAACAATTTTTTTATAAAAAAAATATATTTCACGTCAAATAATTTCAGCATGCCACATATGCCCCATTAGACAGATAACCAAATTTAAACAATGCTGAATGATCAGATTTATTATTGTATATTTTTAAATGGGAGGTACCGATCCTTGTTAAGATGTGGACAAGACATACCATACACTGGAAATAATTATTTAATTGTGACATTAACCTAATTATTTTATAAATTGGGGGCATAATCATAAATTCATAACTTGTATGTAACATGACAGAATTAGAAGGGGTCACTAGGAAATTTCCTAAGCTTTTTCTATTTACTTTTATGAAATCTCTTGGCTTATTTATTTTATTTTATTTTTTTCTATTTATAAAAGTTTTGATTGGACAACACTAGCAAAAGACACCCTGGACGAAATTATTTCTTTACCCTGGACAGCAATGAAGAGAGGGGCCTCTCTTGATTTCTCTACCACGTTGATCCTTTTATATATTCGACAATTAGGTGGAAAAATGTAGAAATAAAAGGCAGAAAAATAACCAAATTCCATGAAAATCAATTGTTATTTCTCTAAAAAAAAATGTTTTTGCACTTTTGGTCCCTTTAGTTGAAATAATTACACAACCTCACATGTAAGGTTGTCAAATTGATGGAATTAGTGGCTCTTGTCCAGGAAAAAAATTGAAATTTTGATGGAAATTTTGCAGTTCCATACTCCCATTTACATGAATTTGGGAGATTAATTACAATTTAACCCCTAGATTGAGCCTCAAATAGGAGGAGAGATCGAGACTTTGGTCATCTCTTCTGAGTTAAATTAGAGGAGAGCTCTTTAATGATCACACGGGAGTTATTACTCCTCTAGAAGATTTAGTGTAATTTGATCTCTCTCTCTCTCTCTCTTTTTCCCCTCTGTTCATGGCTCATTAAAAAGGTTAAAAATGAGGGCATGTGAGAGTCAAAAAGTATTATATTTAGAACTTTTTCACTTTAAAAAAGCGTAGTTTGTGAGATTAACTTTATTTTTATACCAGTTTTTCCCTCGTAATTTCTAAAACATTTGGCATAAATTACCAATAATTCTTTTTATGTTTAAACTTCATCATTTCACAGGGTGAGTTTTTAAAATTTTAAAAGTTCATGTGAGCAAGGAGCTGTAAGTATATTAAGTTTGATGATTAATACACTTTCCTTGTGAAATTAAGTATTTAATAACATTTTATTTTATTTTATTTTTTCTAGATAGATCTGTCTTGAAAAACTTTCCCACAAAAATATTGGAGGGGGGCCGCCTGATACTGTACTTGCAATAAATTAAAGCATATCTTTGCACAGATCTTGCAGAAGATGACACCAATGTACCATGTCTCCCCCCACCCCACTCGAAACATTTTAATCCCTTCATAATTTTCCCTTTTCAAACTACATCCGTGCTTTAAGACATGCATGGGACCAAAGAGAAAGCGAATACATCCCCCACCATGTGCTTCATGTGTCCTCAATTCCGTCTTTCATTTTAGAGGCAAGCATGCTCCACTTAAAAAGAGCTGGTGTTTCTTTCTAAAATAGAATTTTTATTCTAAATTAGAGTTAGGAGACTAAAGCTTTACAAGGATTTAATCTTTAATTATACATTACGTATTAATATATTCTACTCAACTGAATTACTCACTTATTCCTATTCAATATATGATTTTATTTGATAAAATTAAAAATTAAGTGTCGAAAAATTTTGATAGTAAAATTATTAGATACTGAATTATTAAAATTTAAAATGTTAAATTTTATGAAATTATTTTCTGTTATTCTTTTTTTTTTTCCAATTGAAGGTTGCTTCGAATTCATATAATGTCCGAGAGGCAGAGGGATGTTGCCCGAGAGGGGGCAGCAGGGAAATGGAAGGTGGTATCTTTTGGGCGGCAGCAGTTGGTATACATCCTTTAAAAAACTTCTCCCACATGCATCTGCATGTGATTATGGACCCCCTTTGTCTACAGTTCCGGACAGCAGGTTGTCATCAATTCTACGGTTTTAAATGCACTATTTGATATCAGGTGTTATTATATTAAAGTAATATCTTAATACTTAGTAAACGAGTGATATGTGTACATATTTTAAAAATAAATTTATTTTTTAAAAATGATTAAAAAAATAAAATATAAAATAATTTAAATTTTCACATTATATCTATAATTTTTAAATTTATTTAGTTAAACATAAAACAAAAAATTAAAAAATTAAAATTATAAATTTATATACATGTCACTCGTTTAGTGAAATGCTCTAACGCTACCCCCGTTAAAGACATCACCTGCCATCAAATAAATGATCAAAGCGCCCATGCTATTATACTTTTTACTCAAGCCACTGTGCCCACGAAAACTTTGCTGCTCTACTGCTCACTCATATACTGTTAATTCTTGGTCACATTATTAATCGGGTCAACTTGTCCGAATTTCACGTTAGGTTACGAGAGTGACGTCAATATTTATTTAATAAATATTAAATATTAATATTAATATTTAAAAATTATTAACTCGATTGTTAAAATTCAATATTAATTAAATAAATCGCGAAGTCTGGGATCAGATTTCACCCTTTTCTAAAGTATTTTTCTATTTTTTTAGTTAACCACTAATAAATTGCCAGACGGTAGCAAACTCCTTAAATTACTTTCTAATAGGTTGATGACAGTTATTTTTGTTTTTACTTTCTAACCCGGACAAAAAAAATTAATAATAATACATGTTTGACAACAACGAGCTTCCGCCTAGGATTCCCCCTCTAACTGCATAATATGTACACATGATTATGTTTTACTGCACAAACGTCAATATAATATTGTACAAATATATAAGTAATTATAGCTACCAGGACCAGTTTCCCCAAAATATCATAGCTCCCATAATTGCCTTGCTAAGCAGATTCCTCCAGGTAATTTCCTTTTTTATTTTCTTATGGATTAGGTAAAGAAAAAAATTATCGCTTATAATATATAATTATTTTATCGAAAAACAATTTACTCTTTTGAATTTAATTTGTTTTGAAAAATATTTTTGGGGCGGTGCTCAGAGCCTTGGAGTGAGTCACCATAAAAAATAAACCGCGTTGGAGTAGGCAGGCCTAATCAGCCCTAATCACATGCTTTTAGAATTAAACTAGTTGAGAAATAAAAGAATACATCATTGGAATTGAATATGGAGAAATAATTAGAATTTTGAATAGATTAAGGACTATTGATGCAATTTTCAATGTAATATGATAAGTTTTATGTAGTCAGTCATCCATGGAAATGGGTAATTGTCATTTCCTGGTTGACATTAACAACGTGAATGATAAATATATTTATATGAATAATTTATTAGACCTAAATTATCAGTATAAAATATTTAAATTTAAATTATTTAATATTAATTCTCAAGAATCTTGACTGATGGTCTATTAGTTCAGTGACACCTCCTTTACTCTTATGTATCAAAAGTACTGATGAGTGTAATGACTCAATACTTGGGTTTAATTAGGATCAAGAGCCTAATCATAATAATTAAAAGTTTTAGGGGGCCAAATTGTAGCCTTGCAGGACTTGCTTGAAGGCATTTTGAATATAGGGGGACTAATTTGGGAAAATAGGAAAGTTTAGGGCTCAATTAAATTCTCAAAGGTTAGATTGAAGAAATCTGAAGTTTCTGGTACTCAATTGAATATTAGGAGGGTGAAATTGAAAGAAACAAAAGATTGAGGGACTGGATCTAAATCCAAATTTGATAGTTCGGTCCAATAGTGGACCGAATAGTAGATCGGCCACACCGTGATGATTATGGCTAATCTTTGCAAAAAAATTGGTTTTCCTTATGCGAGATGAGTTGTTCTACCATTCCCCTCAACTTATTTTGGAAACTAGAGAGATTGAGAGGAATTTCAAAGCTTTTCCGGCCAACAGATTTCACGGAGGATTGGATTGGATTTCGTTAGTTTTGAGCTCGATCAACCCGTTATTTTCCCAATTAAAAGTTAAGGATTGGATTGCCTGGTTCAGATTTGTAGTTCTTGGGTGTGGATCGGTCTAGCTGAGTAGTTTAACTCATTTTTTTAGTTTTTGGTGTTCCGGGCTGAGGTGCAGACCTAGATGTGGAACCGATTCTACAACGGGGTGAAGAAGACGGACCTGGATGTAACTGGGTCCATACTAGGTTGAATCGGCTGGGTCAACCTAGCTCATCAGGTTGACTCAATGGG
>CAJVSB020000535.1:0-42487 GCA_911865555.2 Thlaspi arvense | reverse complement strand
TTGTAAATTCAGATATGTTGAAACTGGAAGTTAACTTTGATACAAATGTTTACAGGGATGTATATGGTATTTTCTGATTTGTTAGAAAATTTTCTAAACTATTGATTTGTATTTTAATATGTTTAAATATGTGAACAGTTTCGATTAAATTCTAAAGAAATGATTTTAAGTTTGTAAACCCAGTTTACAGGGGTGATGCTAGACAACTACGCGATCTGACATGATAAACCTGTTTAAGATAAGCGGGGATGGTGGTAAGTAGGAACGGTGGTTGTATTCCCGCCTGTGAGTCCCGCCCGTGATTCTCACCTGTTATATGTGGTTATGTGTTTCTGGGCATCGAGAATGCCATCTCCTGCTTTCTGATAATAACTGACTAAGTGTAATTCTATTTCGAACATTATAAGCTTATGACCTAAAAGATTATGTTTTTTTGATAAAAGCAATTGATATATGTCTCTTGTCATGTAAATATGTATTACTATTCACTGGGTCATCAGACTCACCCCTTAATTTTTTTCAGACTCAGGTTTTCGTACTTCTGACTGATTCTGCTATGTGAGAAAGTTGTTGATCTCGATCTGTGGTTCCAGCGGATAGTGTTCTTTCTTATTGTGTTAATTTATTTTAGTTAGCATAGACAGAAATTAAGTTTAAGGATTTTTTTTGATGTTAATAATTGTATTTGATTTTTTGGAAGTTTGTATCAAACTGTGGGCATTGTATCAAGCTAAGTTATTTTGTTCTGTTATAGTTTTGAGTATTTGAGGCTTGCAGGGTTAGGACTATCCTAACCCTAGCACGGTCACGGATCCAACTGTCCAGGTCGTGACGTCAAGTGTCTCATTATCAATTTTTCAAAGAATTCAGTTCCCTACAAATTATTTTAAATTAAAAATTAACCTATTTTCATAAATAATACTTAGCAACTTATTCTCGTAAATTAAAAAAATTAATATTGATATAGATTTGCCTTCTTTTACATGTATAAACATAAGTTTTATATATTTAAATATTTTGACTAATTTTGAATAGTTTCATCTTCCTTTTTAATGCATGAAACTTTTTGATATATAAATTTTTTGAAAACATTATAAAGCAAGCCCCAAATTATTCAATTTCTCCAACCAAGCAAATCATCAAAATCAAATAGAAACAGAACCAAACAGATGTGATTCCTTAGCAAAATAGAATTGCATTCATTTGACACGTCTCATCAACAAAATTTACGTTTAATGCAAGCCTCGTCAGAAACATAAACAGCAACGCAGCCCTTGTCTTTCTAGGTAATATATCGGTCTATCAGAGCAAATTCTAATTTTAAGTAGGGCTCAGAAACTCAGGCCAAGGCCACCTCCCTAGCCTTGGATCCGTCGTCGTCGTCGCTCATGAACTTTTTCAAACGGGGTGCTGCTTCCACACCCTCTCGGTGATGGAGTCAATTGGCACTCCCTTGGTCTCAGGGAGAAGAAAATAGACGAAAATGCCCATGATGAGAATCCAGGCGGAGAAGAAGAAAAAGATGGAGGCGCGCATGTGGCAGAGCATGGAGAGGAAGGCCTGGGCGATAAGGAAGGTGAAGAGCATGTTCGAGCTCACTGCGAAAGCGAACCCCGCCGTTCGGGTCTCGAGGGGGAATGTCTCGCTCGGATCAGCCAACCCAACGGCCCCCACGACCACGCGAAGCACATCACGTACATGCACACTAGAAACACCACGACCCCCGCCAGACTTTTGCTTAGAGATCCGGTCGTCTTTAGTTCCACCGAAAGGATCACGCCTATGCACATCTGTAATAATTATTTTATAATTAAAGCTAAAAATTTATTTTGATTACTGTTGTTTCTGAGATAAGTGAAATCTAAATAATAAGTACCTGGGCGATGAACATTTGAACACAAGCTTGCAGAAGCAGCTTCCTCCTTCCGAACTTGTCGACGCCGAAGACGGCAACAAAGGTGCTCAGCACATTCACCGTCCCGGTGATCACCGTCGATAATAACGAAGCGCTGCTTTCGAATCCCATGGTCTGGAAAAGGACAGGTGCGTAGAACATAATCGCGTTAATCCCAGTAAATTGTTGGAACACTTGCAACAGCACTGCTATCGTCAAGGGCGGCACGCTGGATCGCGTCAACAACCTTATGAATGGATGCTTTACTTGTTTAGCCACGTCACAAGCATGCTGTATCTCTTGGTACTCTGCCTCCACGTCATCAACACCCCTGTGTCATGTTTAACCACAATTAATCATTTGAAAATAAGTTTAAACTTTTTCAAAATATTTTTGCTTTTGGATTATAAAATTAAGAGATAAAATCATTTCACCTCCTTAAACTTTCTTCTTTAACTTATTTATCCTCTAAACTTTATAATATACTATTTAATCTCTAAACATTAACACCATTAATTAGTCCCTAGATTTATTCTCTAAATTCTTCAATTTTAAATGCCAAATATTTTTAATTTTTATTATTTAATAAGTAACTTTCAAAATTTTAAAATTGTAAATTAACAAATTATAATCGATAATAAATATTATTAAATATAGTTAATTTTAGATATTACATTAAAATATGATTAAATTTTATAAAATTAATTTAAACTATTTATGCAATCTAACTACATAAAAAATTTCTAATTATGAATAAAAAATTTTGACTTTAGTAAAAGTTATTTTAGGATGTAATTAAAAATTAATTAAATTCAAACTGTTTATTCATAATTTCTACTACATTTAAATTGTTTATTGTTAAGTGATGACAACTTTTTATTTAGTTAGATTGCACAAATTGTTTAAATTAATTTTAAAATATAGTGTGTTTTAATTTAATATCTAAAATTAAATATATTTCTAATATTTATTACTAATTATAATATATTAATTTAAATTTTTAAAATTTTAATAATTAATTATTCTAATAGTAATGGTTAAAATATTTAATATTTAAGATTAAAAAATTTTATGAAATAAATATAATAATAGATTAATAGTATTATCATTTAGACTAAATTATAAATTATAAAATTCAGTAAATAAACAAGGCAAAGAAAATAATTTATGACAGTAAAATTATTTTTACCTTAAAATTAATAATCTTACCTTATCTTTTTGAGCACAGCCTTCCCCTCCGCCTCCTTCCCACGCGCCACCAGGCTCGCCGGCGTCTCCGTGAGAATCATGGAGCCGAAGAAGAGGACAAGCCCGGGCACGGCGACCATTCCCAGGGACACGCGCCACCCGTACGGGTGCAATTTCGCCGTGATGTAGTTCACAATGCCGGCGATTAAGATTCCGATGGTCACAAATAGTTGGAAGAGAATATTCACCCCTCCTCTCCACTGCACTGGAGCAACCTCCGACAAGAAGACCGGCACCGACTGAAATTCAAACGGAAAACACCACCCAGAAGACTCAGATTCTTTCCCCTCCCTCCCATCAGAACACCGAAAAAAAAAAAAAAAGGATAGAGAAAAAGAAAAGTTGTTTGGTTTCAAAACAAAGCCTACTCTTTTGGACTTGCTACATGCCCTTTGTTAACTTTAGGTTTTTAGCAACTTTTACGAGCTTATTTGCAGCATCGATAGTAAAAATTTAATAAACCAAATCTTTATAATTAAAAGATTTGATTTTAAAAAAAGTACATAAAAGCTGCACTTTTTATTTAAGGTTTGCTTTTTGAAAATTACATTAATATTAAGGTGCAAGTCTAAAAAGTTGTAAAAGTCACTTTTTCAGGCTTAAGTCAAAGTTTAAGTATATTGGCTTATGTTTATGGTGCTTGAGTAAATAGTAAAAATCAGCTGTTTAAGTTTAAGATTTAATAATAACAGAATTCTGATTTTACTATATTGCTTAATGTGTTCTACAAGGAGAGTTTTTTAATATTTAAAAAATAATTGAATATTGAATTATTTTTATAATTTAAAATTTTAAAATTATATCAAAAAAAATATGTTTATATAAATAATAACAAAAATAATCTCTTATACAATTAAGAGTTTCATAAGTTGATAAATATAAAAAAAAAATTACTCTGGCCTTTTTGTTATTCAAGAAATAAAAGGGTTTGGCTGCATGCAAAATAAACATCTAACATCTTTTTTTTAACGTGCCTTTTCGATTTCTTAAAAAAATTAAAATAATAAAAAAACCTCCAAATTTTTTTTTTCAAAATCCATTTTTTACGATGAACCAAAATTGCCATTAAAAATTTTCATGATTGATTCAGTTAGTAATTCAATTTCAAATTAAATCATACTTTTTAATTCGTAATTTTTACAAATTAAATTAAACTATGAACTCTAAAAAACTAAATCGAACTAAATTATAGTTTACGATTTTATTTGATTTAAAACCATAGTTTATAATTAAATTTAACAAACTTTCTATCCAACTCTATACCCTTACATCATTGAATACTTTAGTACAATTAATTAAATTTAATAATTAAGAGTGACCATTAAAAAAATTTAATAAATAGAATAAATTAAATATTAACATGATATATAATAACTCAAATTATCAAACCATTTGAAATAATCAAAAATTTTGATCATAAAAAAATAAAAATAAAAAAAGGAAAGGAAATTGGGATTTGAGCAACAAAAAGAGTAAATAATGACAACAAAAGACAATAAAGTTAAAATAGTAAAATGTAAACTTTTAATATAATTTATATATGATTTGATTCAATTTATACGAATCAGTTTAGTTATAATATTATAGGCTAAATTATAAAAAAAAATTGTTCTAAATTAAGTCAAACAAAATCTTGATCTATATGAAAATGAAACAAAGAAAGATTTGATTCAATTTAATGGATTTAGTTCTGTTTCATCAATGCCCCTGACAGCGAATTAAAATTAGATAAAAAAAAAGTAACACTTTTTTTTTTGGAGGGTGGGGGGGGTGGGTGCTGGGGGATAAACGGCCCCGATCTTATCGCTGTAGAAGATATGATCAATTAGAACTGACCTCGTTACCGAATCCGACTCCCATGCCGAAGAGAAGCCGACCAAGGATGAGCATCCAGTTGTGCTCAGCGCCGGCACTGATTCCGGCTCCGGCGAGAAAGAAGATTGACGCGAGCATGATGGTGGGCTTTCGGCCGAAAACGGTGCAGGCCTTTGAAGCGAAAAAGCTGGAGACAAGCGCGGCGAGATACAAGGAAGAGGTGAATAGCTGAAGCAACTGATCATCGTACTTGCAGTAGTTATTCTCCTTGGCGTGAAGCTTCCTCTCGTGAACACGCGGGAAGAATTTGATCAAGAAATCGTCCATGGCCGTCACTCCACCTACAATCAAATCAAATCAAAAAGGCAGAGCCCATGTTAAGGCGTGTTTGGATCTAATGAAAATCAAACCACTTAAATGTGTCTTTTTCCATGAATAACCAAGACATAGGAAAAGAAAAGAAAGGGTTAATCGCCATATCTCTACATGTTTTGTCCTGGCTTTTTCAACCCAAACAAAAATAAAATGTAAAATAAAACTTGGAGATTCAAACGAATCACATGATCCCAGAGGAAGAAAGAGAAAATATCATCCATTCCTAATTATTGAACACGACTTAAGAATTATTATTTTGACAAACATGTGTTCTATATTCATCCTTTTTTTGTCTAAGGCCCAATCAGAAAATTAAGATCCAAACCAGGCCCCTGATTTTCTTGTTTTCAATGTGATTTTCCTTTGTGTTTTCTCGGTAATCAAACAGAACGAAACTGGAAAAGAACAAACCTGAGATCCCGATATCATAACCGAACATCAGGCCTCCAAAGGCTGCCAGAACCCAAGATGCTATCACATAAGCAGTGGTTCTGGACTTGTAGACTTCTTCTCCGCGACTCATTTTTCTTAATTCCTTTTCCAAACAACAAAAATTATAGTAGAGAGAGAGAGAGAGAGAGAGAGAGAGAGAGAGAGAGAGAGAGAGGAGAGAGATCACTGTACGTTTTGTGCTTGCTCCTCTTCTCCAAAAACCTAGAAGTAAATGCAAAGCGCAGTCGAGGGGGACAGAGAGAGAGAGAGAGAGAGATGAATGAAAGTTTTGGGTTTGCTCTCCTTGCGATGGAATTTAAAGGAGCCAATAAGATGATGTTTGGATAAGATCAAACCAGACGGACGACGACCAAACACGAGCAACCTGGGATCTGGGATTGAAAAGCGAGTCTTTATGTCTAAGGTTGCTCCCTCTTTCGACGGCGGGCAGAACGCTACGGCTCCTTCGCCACGTCTACAACGCGTGGCTTTCACGCGCCTTCTGACGTGTACAGCACAAGAGTTTTTCTTATTTAATTAAGTAAAACAGTTTCTACCCAAAGACGACGTAAGATTACATTCATGCACCTGTATTTTCACTCCCACGTCATTTAGTCACTCCACCTAAATCCCAAGTGCATAGATAGATCCAGGACCAAATTCTTTCGTAAATGGAAAATTGTAATCAGAGATAATAGAGATAAAAGATGTGCAAAAGTTTATGTTATTTGGTATAATTAGCTTATATTCATGAAAAATAATAATTATAATATTATAATAATAAATTTTTTTTCTTTCAATAAATACATATTTTACATATATATTTATAGATATTGAAATATTAGGATAAACTCTTTTTTTTGTAATCATTCTAATATCTATTTTCAAATTTAATCTTATCTCTAATAAAATGAATAATCTCTTAATAATATTTTTTAACATTGTTACTTAAATTGATATCTTAAAAAATTAATTTAAAGAAATTATAAATCTTTTATTATCTTTTCAACTCTAATTCTCTCTCTGCTCACCCTTCTTAGCAGCTCTTGTCAATCGCTTACTAATGCTTAACTTTTGACTCCCGCCACCTCTAATTCTCTCTCTCCCCACCCTTCTTAGCAACTCTTGTCAATCGCCTACTAATGCATAACTTTGGACTCTACGCCACCTCTAATTCTTTCTCTCTCCTCACCCTTCTTAGCAACTCTTGTCAATCGCTTACTAACGCATAACTTTTGACTCTACGCCACCCCATTACTAATCTCTTTATCCAATTGACTCTTCACTTAATAATAATAAAAAAAAATAGCTGTTGTTTTCTTTCTCCAATTATCTATAAATGCCTAAAGTTCAGCCGAGAAGAAAATATTTTTCTCGTCTATCACGAAACTCAGCACTTCTGCGAATAATCTTAATCATTAATTTCAAATCTAAATTTATCTCTAATAAAACGAATAACCTTTTAAAAATATTTCTAAACAAATACTTAGGGCAGAAGTATATAAGTGATTTGTATTTAAAAAGAATAGAGATTTATTTATTTAATCATTTACCCATTTGTTTTGGGCGGCGAATTGATAAAAAAATATTTTTCTGCGTGCAAATATGTATTTAACAAAATATTTGGGGAGTCTTCAACCACTTCTCGAAATCTTGGGCGATAACTTACGGCCCTTTGAATCCACGCTGTCCAGCTCCACGTGGATTTTAGTCAACGATGCAGAGGTATATCAACATGTGCCACGCATGTGCTCTTCACTAATTTTCGGGGAAAGCGAGGTGGACAAAAGTTATAATAATAAATAAATGCGGTATAAATATAAATATCACGTTTAAAATTAATTAATATTCTGCTTTAAAATTAGTAATAAGACCAAATGACCGACAACTGTGACCATAATTACCATAATCAATTATAGGATTTCAAAATATTTAAATGGAAACTAAGTAATTACCTAAACTTTCTATTTTCTATGTTATTGATTAAAAAAATATCAATTAAAGTGCAATTATAATTAAGTAAATTTCTAATTCATTCTACAATTTTATCTTATTTTTCCTCTTGATTTTCATGTGCATTTATGGCAAGTCGTTTTTTGTGTATCATATGTAAAATATATTATATATAAGGAAAAATATCAAAGAGATAAGTGGAATGAAAATAAGGTAATGCCCAAGTAGACATTGTGAATAATTTTTTTGATTAATCTCTTTTCCATATTTTCCTAATTAAATTAGTGCAAAATCCAATATTCTACTTAAATTATTTTCTTAAGAGTAAAAACGCAGCTCTCTTTTTAAATTTAATTAAATGACACTTTTAGATTTTATTTTCGTTTAATATCTCAAAAAATTCTTTTGGAAATATAAAAAAAAAATTTAAAAAAAACTAATGGCTCTATTAAAGGAGAGACGAGTGTAATCCAACTTCACGCTTAATTTAATATGACAAATTAAAATATTTTTAAAAAATTAAAAAGCATAACTTATTAGGAAATTTGATTATACAATTTTCTTTAAGAAGTTACCTCTTTTTTTTTAATATCCTTAAAACTTTTCATTTGAAAATTAGATTTTAAATAAGTCAAGTTTTTAAATTTTTAACTATAATGAATAATTTAATTTTATATGATATAAAATTTGTTTCATTTTTATATAATATATATATATATATAACAAAAAATTAAATTTGATAATTTTTTTTAATATTATGTAATAACAAGTGGATGAAAGCTAACAAAACTATTAGTTAATTTCAGTTAAAAGATGAGAATATTTTTTTGAAATTTTAAATAGGATTAAATATCATTAAACCAACCTTAAAAAATAAAATATTTTTTTACCCTTTTTTTAAAAAAAGACATTTAAATAATGTCTTTCCATTACATCTTCATTCAAATATTCCAACTTTTAGTTACCTTTTCTTTAAAATATTCCCTTAATTATCTTTGTCTTCTTTTTCTTGTTCGTGAATAGAGAAATATTTTATTTTTTGGGGGGAGAGAGGGGAAAAAAAAACAATTCACACACTTTTTTTAAGTGGCGACTTCTAACTATTGAAATTTGAAACCCCTCCCTCTCTCTATGCAATTTGAATGCCAAATAAATGACAGTGCTGTAATTTTTCCCTCTCAAATTATTTTTAATGTTTTTGTTAATTCCTTAATTTTTCACTTTTAACTTTGTAATAAATTATTTTCCTATTTATTAATCAAAACACTTATCTTGTATTCAGTAATTAATTGAGTTTTAAATTGATATTTTATCTATATTCTTTTCTAAACAAAATTTATCCATAGTATGCTCTGTGCTGCGTTCAATTCTTTTTTTAATACAAAGAGCACAAAGTACTGAAAAAATAAATACAATAACTAAAATTCGAACTTCTGATTTTTAATATTTTCATCCTAATGAAGTAAAACGCGCTTTGTAATGGTTGACCCCTCAACCCACAAACCAAATGCTAATTCTTTTTCTAAAATAATTTTTACTTCATCATATATAAATATTTTAGTTTTTGTAATATAAATAGACATATTTATCTTTAATGATATAATGCAAAAATCTCTACATAAAATATTTAAATTTAAATTATTTAACAGTGATTTAAAGAAATTATGCATAATATAATCTCAAACTCATAATTCATTTTAATAATTCTCATTTCATAACTTGTGATAATTATAATAATATGAGAATTACTAGTTTCAAACTCATAATTCATTTTAATAATTCTCATTTCATAACTTGTGATAATTATAATAATATGAGAATTACTAGTTTTAATAATTAGTTAAATCTGACAATTTTATTTTATTAAATGTTTTACATACAGTATGTTCTCGATCTCAGAATTAATATAATTAAAAGCAGCCCCACTAACGATGACAGGCTAGATGAAGTTCAAAGCCGTGGTCTCGTCCCTTCCCAGGAAGCCCCGCAGGGATTGCCCGGAGCTGAAAACCTGCCGTGACTGACACTTCCTTTCCATATGAATCCATGCCGACAAAAAGAAGAGATGTGGGTCTTCATCTACAAGAAGGGAGAGGAACAATGATGGAGTTTCTGGGATGGGGGGTGGGGGAATTTTTTTGCTTCAATAGTTAGCTCAATTTTTTTTAGTTTTACATTAATTAGAAGACTTGTATTAATAAATTAAAAGTTTACGGATAAAATTAAAATAAATTTACATTCACGTTGCACAAAATTTATTATTATTTGTTTAATTTTCATATTTATTTTTGTCAAATTAGCTCTCCTACTCACTTTCTTGAGGTGCCGTTTCCTTATTATTAGTAGTAGTAGTTACATATGTGTATTCGTCAATGATAAAAAGGACAGGTAGAAACATATATATTTTGATTTTTTCAAAAATTTTAGTCAAACTCCGTCACGGGAGAGACACAAAAAGTGAAATTCATGTGGGTCCTCTCCAGGGTTTCGAGCCTATATAAACATCGTCCATAAACTCTTCCACACTGGGTGCTACTTTCAAACCCTCTTGACCATGCTATCGATCAGCGCGCTATTCGTCTTGGGCAGGAGGAAGATGACGAAGATCCCCCTGGCTACGATCCAGGCCAAGAAGAAGAAGATGATGATGATGTAGGCTTTCACGTGGCATAGCACGAGGAGGAAGGCTTGGGCTGTGATGAAGGTGAAGAGCATGTTTGAGCTGACTGCAAAGGCCAAACCGGCGGTCCGGGTTTCGAGGAGGAACGTCTCAATGGTTTGACAGAACCAACTTCGTTGGCTCCTTTAACATCATGTTCCAATTTTTTTTTTAAAAAAAGGTAATTACTTTAACATCATGTTCCACAACGTAATTATTTCTCTCTCGTTAAATAGACAGCCAAAGATATTTGAATTTTTTAAAATTTAAAAAATGACCCTTAAAGATTGTTCTATTGAAAAATTGGCCTGCCCCATTACCAAATCCGGCCCCAATGCCAAAGAAAATCAATCCTACCACGTGTTGGGCCCCAGCACTGACGAATCCGCAGCTGAGGAAAAGGCCTGGGCCATAAAAATTGTGGGTTTCAGGCCCATAATACTACAGGCCTTGGAGGCCCCAAAGCTGGCAACCAGAGCAGGGGAAGACGAGAAAAGCTGAAGCATTTGATCGTCGCATTTGCAGTAGTTATCGTCCTTGGCGTGAAGCTCTCTCTGATGGACTTTGGGGGAGAACTTGATCAAGAAGTTATCCAGGGAAGTCACACCACCTGAACCCAACTTAACCCACTCACACAAGCTTATTAAAGCAACCGCGTGCCCGTGTAAATATAAGTCGGAGAAGTAATACAGGGGACGACTTGGCACAAACCGACGAGACCCAGTGGCTTCGTGTAATTACCATCAACCTTGTGGACTTATACAAGTCTTTCGAGAGTTGCAACTTAAATTTGTTCTCCTATCTCATCATAGTGACGTAATTTAATTTAATCGCAAATGGGTGTCAAGTGTATAACTACATAGGACGATCGTAGTCATACACGTGTCAGGATTCTACACGTGCATGGCAGAAATTCAACGAAACGTAGAAACCGATGATTCGGAGATTTTGGGTTTGAGACCTTTTTTTCATACCGGCCAAAACTAACTTCTGAAAAAATAAAATATAAACTGATTGGGGCAATTGGGTTTCTTGATTTGGCTCAATTCAGTTGAACACCTCGCGTCAAACATTTTTCCACGAAAGGTTTCATGGCCCAAGTTCTGTGTAGTGTCGCCTTTAGTGGAAGAGGAAGATTGGAAAAATATGGATTACAAATTAATTCCCCTTATTCTATCCCACTTTTAATCCTATTCTTCCTTTCTACGCCAAAAAGGCGATGAAGTAATGTCCCCATTTCTTTCACTGTTATATATCCTGTCTTTGGCGTGGAGGCTCCTCAAATTCCACCCCAAAACAGACACACACAAACACAAAAGCCATCCATTCCCTCGTGTATTTCACAATATCTTTTGAGAAGAAGGATCAGACTTTGAAAGCTCTGCATACATGTCAGCTATGGCTTTCGCGAAGTATGCCTTTGCTTGTGGTCTCTTCACCTATAAGAAAGACAAACCGTTATTTCAGTTTATCTTCTCGCTTGTATATTTGTTAGCATGTCTAGAACATCATTCCATTCAATACTCGCCTTGAGAGTTGGTGTCAGAAGGCCATTCTCCATTGTGAATGGTTCGGGCACTAAAGTCACAGCTTTGGCAAACTCAAAACCTCTTAGCTACAAGGAAATATATAAATTTTTCAAAAATATAAGCATGATGCGGTATATAGTACAAATTTATAAAACAATGAACAAACACAAAAGACATAGACCAGAAACGTTACCTGAGATTCCCTTCCAACAGCATCCATATCTGCCAAGACAGCAGCCCTTGTTCTTGGGTGACTGCACAATTCTCCTAAATCTTTGTACTGGAAATGAAAATTAACATCAAACTTTGTCAGGAATAGTTTTAAGTAAAAATACACTCATATAGCGCACATAACTATGCATCAGAGTCATGAGCAAACAAGATTATAAATTATGATTTACAGAAATATTTTTCCCTGGTGAAGATGGAGTCCCTCTTCTCTCATGTCATACAGATTACTCTATAATCACAAAGGAGTATACTAAAAATTTGCCCAAGTGACATAACAAGCCTCCTCTTAAGTGTGTGTTCTTTTAATATTTATTTATAATGCCCATTTGTTAATCAGTATCACATACCTTAACAAGTAAAAAGATAGTGAAATTTTAGATAATTGTAACCATTAACTACTTTGTTGTGGTGGATTTGAAAGTATTCTTAATTAAATTCTAGTAAAAATAATTGCTGAATGAAATTTATTATATTTTATTCATATTCTATATTAACTTCAAACAAATATTACAATTATATTTCTACAATAACAAAAACATCAAAAGAGAAAAGTCGCATTAATGCAGATGGGAATTGACTTCGACAAGAATATGTAGGATGGCCTTTTTTTGTCTGTCGCTAGCAGCGGCCAAAAGAATTAATTACCTTAATTCCTTCATTGGCGGCCCAAGCTTTCAACATATCAGGGTCGACTGATACAACAGCAACAAGGGAAGAGTTGAGGCTATCACCTACGAACAGACATGATGACAATCAGAAAAGTAGGCGGAGACCAGTGAGCATGTAACAAAAACCTCCTCAATTTTCTCACCATAGACAAAGCACTGGGCCACGAATTTGCATTTGGCATAAACATTCTCAATTTTCTCTGGAGCTATGTACTCCCCCTGTGCCAACTTGAATATGTTTTTCTTCCTATCATAAACATTATGATACTTTTAGCATAAATCCAAATAGTTTGAGAACCCCCCAAAAAGATGGATTTAACACATTCGAACTGTAATTGATCATGAAAATGAATGGGTTTTCCAAAAAAGACATACACACAAATATGGTCCACTCAAGGAAAAGCCAGGGCACACCAATCTCACCGAACCAGGTTAAGCTTTACAAGGAGTTGAATGTTTTATGGCATTAAATTATGGGGCTCAATAGAAATTCCAAAGTAGGAAATATCATAAGTACACCTGCTGTCCAGCCCCTCGTTAGAGTAGCTGGTTGTCAAAAAGAAAAGTGACATTGAAGTTTTCTGTTTTTTAATTTGAAAGAGGGAGAAATCAATTCATCAAGCACTATCACTTAGGATAACGTCACCTATCAATTATCTTTAGGCGACCTCCAGATGACCACAGTCCTATATCTCCAGTATGAAGCCATCCATCAGCATCAATTACTTCTCTCCTGAAAAATTGGATTAGCTGTAAGCGTCTGCTCACTGGGGCATATGCTAGACAGCAATAGAAAAAGGAGAAGTAGAATAAACCAACCAAAAAAAAAAAAAAAAAGGGAATAGAGAGCCAAAGCTAAGTACGTTTGAATTTCATCTTTGTGGTAGCCTTGGAATACAATGGGACCTCTCACACAGATTTCACCCCGTGGATAGGGCTGATCCTCTGATGTATAACTCATTTCCGGAACATCCACAAGCTTTATTTCTGAACCAAATTTCCAAATTTTGATAACACAAAAAACAAAGCTTGATAACCCACTGAGTGCCTGATTTAAACAGACAAAGTACGTGGTTGCTTTGATCATTGAAAAGGATTAATTAGCATGATGTTAAATTCTTGAGAAATCAGCACCCTAAGATTGCTAGTCCAAAATAGATCTGTTGGGAGAAATAGAAAGGAAAACCATAATGCATACGTGGAAAATAGACAAGCAGACATTTCATCTTATAACTGGATTGGAAGATAATATGAGGAATGAAAAGCAGAACTTTTTTTCCCATTCTTTTTCTTTTGAGAGACAAATGGTCATACATGACAAATCTATTTAAAAATGATGCTCAAAAGTAACATCAATTGCAAATATCCATCCAATCATATGTGTCATGTCAAAACTAACCACAAGCAGGATTAGGAGAGCCAACATGGCCAGAAAGGTTATCGCCCTCTTCCATAGAGCTTATAACACAAGAAGTTTCCGTCATGCCATACCCTTCCAAAACTCGACACCCAAAACACCTGAGAAATTTTTCTCATTTTATAAGGTGAAACAGAAAACTAAATTACTCATAAAAGTAGCCACTTGGGCCAAGGTAATCAGCTAACTTACACCCTTAAGAAGTCCATCACATCAGGTGACAAGGGTGATGCACCTGATGCCATAAAACGAACCCGTCCTCCTAGCTTTTCCTTAATTTTATTGAACACCAATCTGTCCCATATAGGAGATGGACTTTTTCCTGAAAGAATAACAGAGAAGGTGCTCCCAAAATATCAGAAAAACAGAGATTAGGAGATTTTCTTTTTCTTCTCTCCTTTTGTATTGTTTTGTTTGGTAGCAGTAGAGGTTCTAAGAGAACAGAGGGAGAAGAGATGACATGGCAATGAGTAGAATACAAAGGTTTTGATGGAAACTGGTTATTAGTTTCCCTAAATCTATGGTAAGGAAAAGGCAAACATGATTTGACTTGCATCCTTGTTGGTGAGTTGTTACAATGAAAAAAATGCGATAAAACATTTACTCTCCTAAATATTAGTTGTGCTATAAATTCACAAAGGCATCAAATATGGATAGATGATAGCAGAGAATGTCCAAGTTTGAGGTACTAATATCCTTAAAAATCTGGGAAACAAAGTACACTCACATGCACGAAAAAATAAAGAAAAAAAAATAGGTGATAATATATTTCACCAGTCAATAAAGATTGCTTCTTAGAATTGTAGGCAACATTAAATATCCTCTCTCTGAGAACTCCAGACATTTTCACAGCATTCATAACACTGCAAGTACAATGAACCAGCTTTGTAATTTCTACATGGTCATACAAAAGAATATGCCAATATTTTAATTAGTTTTAGGTAATTTAGAACTACCCATCATATATTCTGTTGTACAGTCGAGGCACGCTGCAGAATATAGTGGGTCTCAAAGCAGCCACATCATCCATTAGTTTCAAATTGTCCTGTACAGTCAAGTGCAAATAAAATATTCTCATCAGTTGACACTTTCTTTCGGCACTAAAACTCAAGAATTCTGTGTTTCAACTCTTCCTTATTTTCATCAAATGAACAATGAAAGTATATTCAACAGTATATGCAGCAGTTATGGAGGGTGCTGGGAAGCACTAAGGAAGCAATTGCACTTAGACTTAAACCAATATTATAGTGCTAAGCAACCTGCCTTTACAATTAGGTAAATATGCTTTAAACAGACTCTAGCGCTTAGCATTTTGATAAATATATTTGAAAGGAAATTATCAGCTCGATGCTTATCACTACATCATGGTTATTTCTCTTCCTTTTTCTCTTTTTCACCTCAATGAAGCACTCTGTCGATTGTTAAGAAATCTATGAACAAAAATTAGAAAAATAATGCATGAGTTAGCCTCATACTCCCTGATAGAATCCAACTGCAACTCCATAATACAGCACTGTTATCTGATTCACCCTTTCATAGATGTGTGCCAGGGGAAGATAGGATATGTAACTGTCTCAAAAGAATAAAACAGAAAGCACAATTTAGGGAAAGCATTAATCAATTAGCAGAAAAGAAAATTATATATATATATATATATATATGTATAAAACCTAAGCATGGTGCTATGCCAGTAAGCTTGTGACCAAAAGGAGTCAGCTGATCTTCACATCATCTAATCATAACTGTTCTCTTAATGATGTATTCCATCAGCCTTGGCTCTCTCTCTCTCTCTCTCTCTCTCTCTCTCTCTCTCTCTCTCTGTGACAATCAGCCTTTGCAATGAAAACTTTCATCATTTGGTAACTGGCCATACGGCTTACCTCAATTGGCTATAGCACCATAAGTTCTTTAAATTTTTTTATAAACATCCTATTTAGCACTAGGCTTTGCAATATAATACAGAAATAATAGATATTACGTAAAGTGGCAACTCGATACCCACACATCTGATGGCAGGAAATTGACAGAAAGACTTCCACCAGCAACATTTGCAATCAAATTTCCATGAGACAATAAAACTCCCTTAGAAAGTAGGAAAAGAAGAGACGTCATTTACTTGTTATAAGCAATCAATAATATTGAATAAGCATCAAGCACAGAAAAGGAAAAGGAACTTAGACCAAAACCTTTGGAGTCCCAGTCGTACCACTTGTATAGCAAATAGTAGCAATATCATCAGGTTTTGGGGACAAAAAGCATGAGGGCTACTGTATCCCTACAAGAAAATTGTACAATTTAGCAATCAGAATGCTCTTCCTCCCTTGGATTTAATAAGGAATTGTTAGATTTCTATCAAAAAAGAGTTCTCGATATTGTAGGTTAAATGATTCAGATAATTACATGGACCATAATGGTGACTTAAAACAAATAAACTTGACCTTGACAAGAAGCATTAAAAAGGATTTTAAAAAGAAAGAGTAGGCATTAGCAAGTTAAGCACAATACCTCTTCAAACTAGTGATCAAATGAATATAATTATATCTGGGTTATAAAAAAGACAAGAAACAAAAACCAGAAGACCTACTTTATCCGGAATAGAATTTCATTCAGCCTAAACCCAAGAAGCAAAGAGGAAGTAACAGGAATTCAGGCAGTATCTAAAGGTTAAGGGGGACAATGCAAAATTATTCAAGTCAGCTTGTTATGAGGAGTTATGCCTTGGCGGAAGGCTATGTAGAGTTGAAATGAAAAGCAATAAAGAAAGAAGTTGAATGAACAAATCAAGGATGTCACACACCTAGGGAGCATGTAATTCGCATATTGCTAGTCAAAGTCCAATCATCAAGTTACCAGTTGTCCTCTTAATTCACATTTTCTATTTGTAAAATGAAATTTCAACCAAACTAGCCTATCTCCTACCTCAAACCAGCAGGTAAAAGCTTGAGTGTGTGCCCATGAGATATAAACAACAAGATGAATAAGATAAATACATAACAACGTAATAGCAATTTGTGACACCGAGCTCATCCTCCTACACTCCAGAAGGGAGGACAAATTCAAAAAGTTTTTAGAATTAACACAGTTGCATGGATAGAGAATCTGCAGACTCATAGCCTAAACAATTTGGATTGCTATTCACAATACTTAGATCAATATCATCAAGAACAGGCAGATACTGCACAAACGTATGTGCACACAGTAAAAAAGTAATATGATGCTTCACCTTCTAATGCATGGGATTACATTAGCTGCTGATCCTATTATTGTAATACTCTGAAGCAGACAGATTTATAATATAACCATCATTATAACAATTTTGCTAATGGCAATAAAATGAAAGATTTCTACAGACATGAAATCACCTCATTAAGTACTTTTAAATATGATATTACTTCAACGCCTGTGTTTGATGGAAGTGAAGGCAGTTTCTCATCAATCCCTCCAACCACCTATTCAATACCACAGTGGACATAAGAATTTTAAGGATGACTACTAATCAGCAGCAAATTCCTCTCACATATTCAAGTTAAGAAAGAATAGGGCATTTTCATACCACTAATAGTCGTACAGATGGAATCTCTGACAAGAAGCTTAACAACTGCAAAGTCAAAGAGAGAAGGAAAAAAAATTGAATTGTGGATTGAAAGTTGAAACTAAGGAGATGAGAAAAACAAAATGTAAAATGAAGTTTTGCACAAGTCTTCCAAATACTATGTGATAAATCCCTGCAAAAAGAAAATTGACAAGTGATTGCTCATTATCAATATCTAAGACCACATAGAATAAGCCTCACATATATATTTATGAAGCCATGTAGACATCCTCATCTTGATAAGACTCCTTGGTTGAAATAACCAACTATTTCAGTGTAAATTCCACCTTCCTGAACACAATTGTTCCACAAAGAATATAATATCCTTGATGATTTGCTATTCTAGATGACGATATAATTTCCAGATGGTACAGCAAAGTTAATTATCTATCTCTCTGGCATCTCAGTATTAGTGTGTCTTCTCAAATTCCATAAGCAATCACTAAGAGACTGCATACATAAAGTGGAACATTTTTTAATGCTATCTTCTCTTTAATAGTTGAATTTCGTATGGTTTTCAGATTGTTAAAGGGAGCTTAAAGGCTTGTGAAGAAAACTTACAATGTTTAATGTTTGTGGCACACAAAATATGGCTTCCACAACTGCATGGTTTACAATATACTTGACAGCATCAGGACCTGCATAGACAACAAAAGAATTGTAACATCACAGGCCTGGTAACTTGAAGAAAAGATTTCACTCAAGTTTTCAATTGACAAAATAGTGACTTACCAAGAGTATCATATAATGGAACTGAAACATATGAATAAGCAGCACAGGCATGATCAACTATTAGCCACTCTGGTCTATTGATAAAATACAGTCCAACACAAGCTCCCTATTGCATAACCAACTGGAATTGTCAGACATGTAATGACAGATTCAATAACCTTTACTCGATGTTTCCATAAGATGTACCAATGTTCATTAATAGAACATAAAATTTTGAAAAACACAAAAAGATAAAAAAGAAAAGAATTTACTATAAGTCACTTACCTTTGGTATTCCACGGTAAACTAGGGCAGACCCAATTGCTGACCGAGCATTACCTGCTTCCCCATATGTCATCCACTCATACCTTCAAGGCAAGAAATTAGGGGGAAAAAAAAGGGAACAGGAGATTGACACAAGCACTGCAAGTTCAATTTAGAAGCCCAACTTACTCTCCAACTGTCCCATTAACCTAGTCCGAGTACCCAAGTATCTGCTGTCCCGGAAGGTCTCAACTGACCGCCTACATTTACACAGAAACAATTTTCCAAATGCTTCTGAATGAAACTTAGGTAATAAAGTAAAAAGGGAGAATGCTCACACAAAATTGTCATGTAGGGTGCCAAGTTCAGGATGATCAGGAAATCTAGTAAGAAGCTTCAGAGGAGAGCGTGCTGATCTGCATCATAATAACTCTCTCAATAACTAATCTATTCAAATTTAGCCCATGGCCTACATGAATTACAAATTCAAACCTGTATACATTCCACTTCCCAGTCTGCAATTTTTCTGGAAGCACAACGCTGTACCCCTGCTCTGCTCAGAACAAAGCATCATCATCATAAGGAGTTTTTGAATTATATATTGCTAAAAAAGGAAAAAGCAATCCATAATTTTGAGACTGACCATATTGGTTGCCCAACCAACTCAAACAGTTCACATGTTATGTCATTTCTCAAGATTAGCCGCAAAAGCCCATAGAGGATAGTCATTAAGTGTATTTAACACACCCAAACTTCACCTAACTAGGCATTATCATGCGTCCCTATATGCCAGCAACGATATCAAATTACAATCTAAATCTAATATGACTAGCCTAATTCCCTATAAAGAGGACGGAATCTGCATTGACTTCTTCGGCCAAGTCAAGCCTCTAAGAAACAAGAACGAATAAAATCATCCAAATATGCATTCCTTGGCCCTGATAGCAAAACCGAGACCAGGTCCGCTCTCCTCTGCTCCACAGCAATTTATCAACTTACCATCCAAAATTAACAAAATAATAAAATTAGAATTTCTAAAACCATCGGCATTATGAACCTTTAATTCCCACTTTCAGAGTGGACAAAGGTAGTCAAATCACAAGACACAATTCCTTAATGTAGTCAAATAGAACGTGGTCAAATCACAGACACAATTCCTCAATTTCACACTTCTTCATCATTTCGGAACTAAAACAAAAGTTCCACACCCCCACCAAAAGAATAAAAAATAGAAGTTAAAAACCTAACCAATTATTGAAGTGGAGGCAAATTGTCATTTTCATAACAACAAATGAGATTGGAATTCCCAAAAGTTCGCTGCTCAAAAAGTAATTGCGCCCATGTGTGTAAATTATTTATGTAAAGCAAATCGCAGTTTGATAAGGATTAGAGAATAAAGGCGGATCATGTAAAGCTGATCCACAGAAAAGGTGAAGGGCCATATCTAGATAAAGCACTCAATTTCGATCTCAACGGCCAATAACATGAAGATTCAACTCCCCAGGAAAAACACTTGATTTGAAACATGATAAAATGTCACCGATCCCCCATTCACATCAAAATTTGGTGGACACATCAGCAGCACGCATGTAAGAAACCATATAATATAGAGACAGAAAAGAGACGGCACCATAGTAGAACTCGCCGGCGGTATGGTTGGCTTGGAGAAGTGACAGCCGATCCCCGCCTCCGGCGGCTGCGGAGGTGAGATGGTTCTGAATAGCGCGGAGGCGGCGCTGGGCTGGCGAGTCCATGGAAATGCACAGCGTCTTTGACTTTGAGCTTATCCAATTTTTTCTCTTTTGGCTGAAAAAGCCTTCTCCAACCGATGGTAATTCCCAACTGAAATTATTTTTTTCTGTACTTAATAAAACAGGAGAGATAAATGGGCGCTCCCTTCAATGGGAACAGATGATTCAGACCTATAATTTTCGGATAAGCAACGTTATATCAGGGATGACGTCTGATGGTGTGCAACTGCGTGTATTGACATGGATACGTGTTGTCGCGTTTGGTTTGGTTAAATTTTTAACGTGACATCTGTGCAACTGCGTCGGCGACGTGAGTGATTTGCATTTCTGGGCTCCTCAATTTTGTCGTGAAGTTGCGGAGTCACAGTCAAAACCGTTGGCCGGAATTGGTTTGTACTTAATCCTGCATAGGACTGAGCATATCTACCAGTTGAAAAACCGGCCGATCGTGATTATGACCCATTTGCGTGGTCCCTCGTCGCCCTTACGGAACGTCTCACGTTGGAAGGTTACGTGTGTGCACGTGTGTGGGTGTCCAATGTAAGATGATGGATAAAAAATACTACCCTTCCTCCTAATTATATTTAAACCCTTCTCTTTCGGTTATTCTGAAACGGTACTCAATTTTATTTATATTATAAAAATTAGTTTATTCTCTTGATTAATTATTAAGTAATAATTATTTAATAATTTTGTTAAAAAATAGATAAGTTCAACTCTATTTTTATTATAAAAAATACTTTTTTCTTTTAACTAACTTTTGATTAACATTTTTATAACAATTTTATTAAAAAATATATTAACGCAATCCAATTTTACCAGGTTGAATTACCACTTTAATTGAAATTAAAATATTATTTATTTTGTTTAAAAATTTTTAATTTTTAATTTTTAAATTAAAATTTTAAAACAATTAAAAATCTAACTTTTTTTAAATTTAAACATCAGTCAACTCTTTTTTGAACTTAAATAACACTCAGTCATTTTTATTTTAATATTTAAAATAAAATAAAATAAAATATTTAATAATAAAATTAAATTATCAAAAATTAGATTTTTTAAAAAAAAGTAAGAAATTTTAAAAAAAATAAGTGAATTAAATAATATTTTAAATTTTAATAAGATAGATTACCAAAATGTGCGAAATTATGTTATTTTCACATCTTTTTTAACAAACCTGTTTAATAACTATTAGTCAACAATTAGTTAAAGAAAGAAGTATTTTTTTTATAATGAGAATTGAGGTAAACCTGGACAGATGAAAATTTTTCATCCTAAAATTTTTATAGTAATATTAATGATTCTATTAATATTTTTATATTAAATTTAAATCTTTACCTGTTGGTTTAAAAGGAAAAAACGGATTATGGCTGCCAACTTAGCTATTAGTAGAGGTTTGTTATTTAAGAGAATCCACGGTAAAAAGTTAAAAAGTTTTGAAGGGAATTTTGCTTCAAACAAATCTAACTAAAGAAAAAATTAAATACCTTCCATTTCATATTTAACCTCCAACAATAAATAAAATTTGTTTTACTTAAATTTTATATTTATTTTTAAGGTTATCGAACTTACTTACTTTTGAAAATTTTTAAAAATTTGTACACTAAAGAATTACCCAAGTTAAATGTTTTATTCTTTTAAAATTTTGAAATTAAAAATTGTGGTACCAAAAGTATAGTTTGTACCCTTTTGTTGTTTATAAAAACCTATTCATTAAAGTTTTATAATTCATTAATGCAAGGTAATATCCTTAAACTATAAAAATAAATATTAATTTAATCTCTTCTGAAAAAACCGTATAAAAGGTTTCAAGGAAGATGACTTTGTACCCATTAGATCTCAAATGGAGCAAAAGATCATTGTTGGCTTTCAAGTTAAGTGATTGGTTCTTTCCCCTCTATGTAACAATAATATATTTTGCATTGAAAGATTTTTATATAATATCATGCCAATTTGACTACTCTCAAATCTATAAAATTGATTATAATATTTTTCTCTATCACAACTATTATAAAATAAGAAATATATATTTCAAAATTGATTTTGTACATAGAAATTGTTAGTGGCAATATTTTTCTTCTAGTGCAACAATAAGTTGGTTGCCTTACAAATTAGGCCAAATCGCCTTACACATTTTAAATCTATTTCAAAAAGGTGTTCTGATTTTACAAAATATGTCATAATGTTTCAAATTCAAAAATGTTGTTTGTTATTCAAAACATTTGAAAATATTTTAAAATATGTTAAGATTATACAACATTTTCAAAATTTGTTTAGATTTTACAAGACGTTTCATAATATTCTAAAAGTGTGTACTAATTTTACAACATATTTCAAAAAAGTAATCTATTTTTCGAAACATTTCAAAACCTTCCAAAAACATGTTCAGATTTTACAAAATATTTTAAAATTTTGCTTTGATTTCACACAACAATTCAAAAATGTGTTCTGATTTTACAAAATAATATGTAACAATTTAAAAATGTATTCTAATTTTACAAAATTAAGAGATTTATAAAGAAAATTCTTGCAAAATTATCCTCTAAAATCAAAAATTCAATCAACAATTTAGGAAATCCACGTGACAACTAACCCATCCCAGGAACCAATAGTCACAATATCTGAGACCTGAAGTCAGAGAGAGCACCCAAGACCTAACTCCTAGCCATTCAGGGAGGTGAGCATAAAAGTTAATTAATTTTAATATCAAAATATTATTTAGTAAAGAGAAAGATTACGAGTCACTGTATAAATATTATCTTTTTTTACCACTTCATATGTTGTAATAAATTAAAATTATAAGTCACATATATTAGATATATGATGTCACATATTACATTGATATATGCAATGTCATGAAAAAAGTGACTTTTGTCATTTGGGACATCTAAGTTTCTAGACCTAACCCAAATTCATTACCGGCTTCCTTTCTGAATACATGGATATCTTCCAAACCCGGCCTACAGCCATGATTCCGAGATTGATTTGCATGGTTGCCATATAAAAATTGAGAAAAAAAAAAAAAAATTGCATGGCAAAAATGTTTTAATTTCCTATCCCCTATTATCCCACTTCTCGAGAAATCAAAAAAAAATTATATACACACAAAGTAACGGAAGAAATAATTCCAAAAAAATGCTTAATGTGAAAGTTGCATATAAAATCAAAATGCAAAACCACACTCTCTAAACAACCAGAATTTCTTTACCTGAAAGACGTAAAATCAGAAGGAAAAGATCCTCTTCATAAATTATGAAGTACAAAATAAGGAAATTAAAGTCACACTTTTTCTTATCACCCACCCAGCCACACACACTCGGACATGGAAAAAGAAGGTGTTGGAAAAGCCCAAAGGGGGATATCAGCGCTAAGCACACAGAAAATAGATAAAAGAATAAATTTCAGATTGCAAACCTGCGCTAACAACAGATACATGAAGGGCATCATTGCCCATGGTAGACTAGTTTTATATACTGAATGTAATACGTATTATGTAGCACATTTTAGTAAAGTTATTGCATGTTTCTCGGTATAAGACTTTTACAGAAAAATTTAGAAGTCACTTCAATTAGTTAAAGCAAATTAGGGGGAAAAGAGAACAAATGTCAAATTTTATAATTCTTTGGAGTCACCAACCCAAACGGGTTAACAAAATGTCACTTGTTCCTACAGCACTTTCTGAACCGTTTCATTCAGCTAAAGAACCATCAATCTATACTATCTACACCCAGTGTATACTATAAAGATCAGAAACTTACACTGCCTATAGTACAAGTTCTTCACACAGCACAAAAACTTCTAATGATCATCAGTGAAATGAACTTGTATGTATACCCATAAAGGCTAATTTCCATCAAGCCAAGTTGGATCATACTGTGATCAGTCACCTTTAGTTTTCGTCTAAAATAGCTCCATCAACTGCTGTGCTACATCTGGCATTAGATAGTCATATAACGTAAATATCTAATCAAAATCATATGGGTTAAAACAAACAGACAAGGAACAAAGACAATGATCATCATGTACTGTTTTGATGTGCAACATTGACAAGCAAAACTGAGAAACCAAATAAAAGATATTTCAGAGACCTTGAGAAGCAATAATCAAGTAGAACAGACAAGACAGGTGTGTGACAGATTGCTCAGATAATCATATGTAACGGAAAGGGAAAAGACAACATCAATACCCGCTAGTCTCACAAGGATTATTCTTAAGCAGGTATATGATTTTTTTTCCCCTTTTTGCATATGGGAGGTTCCGGTTTTTTTTTCTTTTGGGGGGGGGGGGGGGGGGGGGGGGGTTGTTGTGTTTGGATGTATATCAGCAAGTATTAAGTTATCAGCTCTCCACAGACTCCAGTAGAAAACATATAACCAAGAAGTGGGCCAAGTTGAGAATTCAGTGCAACAATTTAAAAAAAAAAAAAAAGTATTTTGAGAATGCCTGGAGTCCATGCAAAACTTGAAATTGATTTCCATATTTCAGCTGCATCAGAGTATGATACACCACCAATCAAATACAATTCTCAGAGTAGGCTTAAGTCTAAAGCTTTCATTAAAAACAAACATTTCAGCTTCATTAATGTAAGCTGGGATACAGGAGGCCTTCTGCCAGTTAAATAGCTTTAATAACTTGAGAACATCTGGACAAATTATTAGGGAAAAAAATTGCAACAAATTAAATACCTTCAAGAACAAATCCTGGTGTTTGGAACTCTGCCCAAATATTGTGGCATCTTGCAAGATCCATATTTAAATATTTGGCAGCTAGATATGTAGCACCAGCAGCAATCTGATGCGGTTTAAATTGAAGCCAGAGTGAGCTCCGAAGCCTACAAATGTCCCACTTTAGTACCAGAGAGAAGACATAAGAAACTGCAGTTTTGGCACTTACTAAGAAACAAATGGATATAGAAACACACCTATCCAGAATGACATTAAAATGATCAGGAAAAATCTTGCACATAATAGGATATTTGCCACATGAACACAAACAACATCAGCTTCAAAAACTAGTGGGAGACTTGATGCACATTGTCACATCCATATTCCTCCCAATTTCTTAGCAAAATATTGAGGCAAAGCAATAAATAGCCAATGATTCAAGTAAGAAAAGCAAGCCAAGGCAATATTCCCTTACCAACTAACAAGCAGCAAGCCAGGTGATACATTTTCCAAGAACCTTCTGCAGAATTGCTGAAAGAGTAGCAAAACTATAGCAAACATTTGTATACCCATCTAGAGAACACAACTCCCACGCCCAGTTCTGCTGCAGATGATTTCAAATGGGAAAAGAAACAGAAAGCACCAGCCTGTGTTGCAAACTAATAACCAGCCAAAGCCTTTGTGGTGTTCTTGTCTGCAATGGTTTCTCTCAGCTAATTTGCATGCTTACTGGCTACATATATAGTGTACGTTTATATATACTTGTGAATACACTTTTCAATCAGGGATCCACATATTTAAAGAAATCATTATTCATAATAACGAGTTTTAAACTGTTTGACTTGATATCAAGAATTTAAGAATATCACAAAGCCTTTAGATGCTAATAATAAAAATAATAATAATAATAATAATAATAATAATATACAGTAGATTACCAAACTAAAAGTTGTGTAGCTCCTAAAGTTCAACCAATTTCTTCAAATTATAAAATTTTTTAATGGACAAAAAACATCTTTAATTATCGTTCAAGTAATAGGCCCAAATAACTAAATAATATGCAAAACTTATAATCCAATGTGAAAAGGTGATTTGATCAAAATATAACACTACCATCTCCTACCAAATCCGTTTGCAGTATACTTCACTAGGGACAGGTCTGTTCTATTATTAAAAAAGCCAGAATAAGCAATTGGATATCACAATGTCACTGCCAACATTGCTCCTCATAACCAGAAAGGCACGAGCTCGGGCCATGCCTACAGTCTTTTTGCATGCAAGGCTAAGACTGTATAGGCTCAGTAATTCTCCCCCAGCCACCTCAAAGCTGGGAGTCTTGTGGCATGAGTAGCCCTTTTATATCATAATGCCAAATTGAGGTAGTAATAGTAGCAAAATTTAATATTAACACCAAACAGATACAATAAATCATTAATGAAATAAAGCTGTATCATTTTATGACATTTAGCTTGAGGTAATAATAAAATTTGTAAATTCTCATATCCCGAGCCAGAAAATTATACAAGTTAATACTTCTTAGTAAATGGCTTTCAACATTACTTTTCAATATAAAAACTTTCCAGCATTGCATTTGATACATTTTATGAACAGACATGTGAACACATCGTATAGAGAAAAATGCCAGAAGTATGTTGATAATAAATCCCTCATGCTTGCCAAATGCAAGCAACTTCAGTAGAAATAATGAAAATGCAGTCCACTTATATCCATTATAACCTATAGTACAGCTTATGTTTACAATTAAAGACATCATTGGTAATCCCACAAAACCAACATAGTTATTGCAACCACTTGAAAAATAATAGTACATTAACTCAGTCTTAACAATTACAGAATAACCTGAGCTGCTACAATTAAGGACTTTACCTAATCTATTATTGCTACTGTCTGATACCCACATCACTACCAATAATTAACTGGGGAAGCATTTAACAGCATTCACTCCAACCGATGCATCCAACATCATGTGACCCAATCAAATTCCCAATGACAACCCAAAACAACAATTATCACCCAATATGTCATCTTTTTTCATTAGTACAGTAACATCCCACCATCAAAAGTCACACACTTGTGGCCTCATCCATATGATTAGTACATTACAAAACCACTGCCAGAATAACAGTTGATCTCTGATGTCTCTACAACAAATCCACACCTCCTCTCCATTACAGTTACAGTCACTGAACCAACATCAAGGTAGAAATTGCAGTTGCTTATGCCGCACCCACTGGCTTATACAACCATATAGCGTGAACAACCATGAAGAATGTAGAGAAGAGTAAAAGATGATTTCTTTCATAGGTAACTCTCTCTGTAACATCCCAAATTTGACAGATAGAAAAAGAAGTATTTGGTTCCATTTCTTAACTATTTACATATTAACAACTAATATTCATTCCAGTTTTTTTCTTAATAGCCTCAAAATTAGTTAATAACTCACTAATGTAAATGAATTAAATAGAACTCCAGAACTTAATAACATAAACTTACTTGATTATATTGATAACCAAATCTGATAACATGTATCAGCCTTAGATAATATGTTGGTAGATTATAATACAATAAAACTTTGTATCACATACACCAAAAACAACTTTGAAGTTTGAAAAGCATGGCAAGATATTCCATGCGTCGTCATCACACATCCTCCACCTCCCGCAAAAATAAATAAATAAACAAAATGGCAAAACCATTAACAACATCCAAGACTCATATATGGTACATTTGACCTGTGTCAGCATCCAGGATGTCAGATGTTTCAATACAACTAAGGGTCAGACAACAGATCCACTAAATTCCTATATTCAAGATGCCTGAACCTAGTTAGTTGTATATGTGGCAGCTAACACACCTTTAATGCAGTAAACAAAATCTATATGCATTATTATTAATTAGTCATGCAGTTCAGTACTTACTACATGCCTGTCTGGCTGGACATGTATTGGCCCTTGGGAGAGTCCAATGCCCAAAATAGGCAATTAAAAACTTCAGGAAAGTCGGATGTCACGTCCCCATAAATCATACTCACACTAAACCTAGTTAGAATTAATTTCTTAGGATCACAAGCTCATTAATTATGTGGATACCTAAACATGTGACCGCCTATAAATATACCTCCAAAAAAAAATTGCTTGGCGAGGCATCAGAAATACAGGAGATAGGTACCACAAAGTGTTGAGTTAACCAAATCAAGAGAAGGGAAGAAACTGAGGATAAGAAGTGCTATCAGAAAGCAATAAACCAGGAAAGATTCACAGAACGGAAGAGAGAATTTTGTGAAAAACAAAAACAGTATCATTTTTATCAGGACAAGACAAAGGGATTCACAATCCACAAAAAAGAGAAAGTTATAGGAATATGCTAGTGAAATTTCAGATTAGGGAGAACAAAGCAATCTCAAAACTGACAAATTTGCTGATCAAGCCACACCAATCAGCATGGAAAAAAATATTATGGGCACCAACTGATAATTTCAGATTGCCCCACTTCTGACAATAGCAGGACTAGGGTAGAGGTCAATAAATTTTAAAAAAAAATGGATATTTTGAAGGAAAAAAAATGCAAAACAAATAGAATAACTACTGGTTGTGCAATTAGCATGACAACAGTGTCTCCCCATATCAAGTTAATGTGTAAATATACATGTGAATCTCAGCCCAGAAGCAAAAAAAACTGATGATATTCCCAGTAAAGATATTATGCGTTTTCCATAATCACTGCTTGCAATGAATCTTGTGAATAATTTACAGAACAGGGGGAGGTTTTATATAAGATATAGCCTTGCCTTGATTTATTATTCTTTCAGAGTTTTTTTTTTTTTTTTTGGGGGGGGGGGGGGGGGGGCGGCGTGTGGGAAAACGAGTTCAGTAGAATTTTGTCCACATCAGTTTTGTATGTATGCTGGAGTAGCATCTTCTGAGAGCTTGACCCATTGACTTCTTTTGGAATTTATTTCTAGAGATAAGTACAGTATCAATACCGGACCTATCTAGAGAACTAAAAAAGACTTTTAGTGACTGAAACCACATCCTTTTTGTTCCTGAGAGGGGAGGGGAAAGAAATAATATTAGGCCTATTTGATGATGAAATTTAGAAAATAGTTTTTGTTAGGAAAATAAAATAAAAAGAGAAAGACTCCAAAGGCAACAATAACTGACTCGAGCAAGCACAACTTCTCTCACTAGATATCTGTCCACACACTCTGTGTTGGGGAATAGCAACCAGAAGTGGACAGTAGACATGATAAAACTCACCCAAATACCATTTTAGGCCTCCTTTGCCTATTCAACAGTGTCCTATATGGACACCACGCACATGGGCAGCAATTGATACAGATGTCAAAGTGAGATGGCAAAACAGGTACTGGAGCATCCATGAATATCCTCTATACCCAATGGCCAACTTATAATATCTATTCATGAAAAGGCATCACAACACATCAGTAGTTCAACTTCAGATGTAAAACAAAACTTTCCATGAACAGCATATCAATCCGCCAGCTAAGAATATCATACAGGCCAGCACGCTAATCTTGTATAGACCCTGCAATTATTTACCAACCCAAAGAATCAATATCCCATGCCAGAATCACTACATAGATAACATGCACTTCAAAAATCAAGCATGCAAAAAGAGATAACCAACATATCCTCCAATGTCATGCCTTGGAACCTCAACAATCTGCAATTTCAATATCCACAGTCGAAGAAACAAATAGATCGATAATCATAACCAGACAAGCAAGTTCTGACTCCGGACAACATACCAATTAGGGTTCAGAGTATATTACAAATAGCAGAACTTTGACTCTAAATGAAAAGAGCATCAGTATTTCTGCATAAACATACTTTGAAAGACCAGATCTTAATGAGCAAGTAAAAATATTGATAGCCACCAGCTACTTAGATATGCAATTTAAGGTTTCCCTACATCTTCCAGGAGAAACCAAAAGAGAAAATAATGCACTTGTAAAACTCATGGCATCAATTGCAACTTCACAACATCATCATAATTGTTGTGAAGACAATCAACTTACCCTTCACTGATCAAACTCAGTGCCAAACTGATCAAAACTGATTGTGAAAGACCCAATTTCTCAAGAATGGATGTCAGAGGAGCGTATGGATGCTGAACTTCAAGCTCAAAATTTAGAGTTGTTAGTATCAATTGCTCAGCCTCAATGACCCGTTCTCTATACTGCTCAAACCAATCCTATTAAATAGGAAACAAATGTTAGGGAATTACATTGACAGATAAGCGCTCTCATGCCTAATTTTGAAGCATGAGAACTTTAATGTATAAAGAATAGACATCCAGAAAAGTGGTCAGGTTGGTCATCATTATGCAAAAGAAAGATTTCAGTATTTCGTCATTAATTTAAAAGTAAACTCTGAATTATCATTTGGTCTTGCCAGAAAATTGGTATTGACTTATCAGAGGTTTACCACTTCAAACTGAATCAAAAGGTAGGACAGCCAACCATGGTCATGAAAAGTTAGAAAATGGAATTTCATCCTGATAAAATCTTTGTTTCTGAGATTTAAAAGGTGAGATTTTCTGTGAGATAAAGCTCACATATACCCATTCTGGTGACAACACAAATTCTCTGCTCTTCCCCTTTCCACTTTTAGGACTGTCCTCCCTCTTCTATATGACAGAAGAGAGGAAAAGTACAAGGAGATACTTACAACAGGGCGTATATTGGAAAAGAAAGTGAGGCCTTGCTTTTGAAAATTTCAGATGATGCTCTCAACACATTGTTCAAAGGGCGTGCTGTCTCCTCTGACTTTGCAGCCAAAAAAAGTGCAGCAGTAGCTATTAACTGCAATAGAATGAAATCAAGAATAAACTCTGAATTTTATGGTGTAAGAAACAAATTGTTACATGTCTATAAGATCTGCAAAGCACACAATTGCATCAGTGAGACATAAAAAGGACACAATCCAAGGAAAAGAGCATCCGAAAAATCAGCTGCGCGCCCACATTCCCCAAGCTAAAATACCAAATTGCATATGCACAAGATATTTGAATGAAAAAGATATCATGAAGACATAGACACATATATCAACAGTTACTAGCTTTTTCAAATCAATCTATACACTTTCACATAAGAATGGCAATAACTTCACCTCTAAAAATTAATTGAAGTTCAATCTCAGAGGAGGTCATTTACTATTCTGCCTAGCATCATATAAGGAAGTTAATATAGTTATTCACAAGTTAACAATGATGGATGAGAAACTTACAAATCTATCATGGCAAGCATGGGACCTTCGAACGAAAAAACGGTGACATAAAACCATTGCAGTTCCAATAGTTGTTTGTGGCCTGTACAAGAAACAGAAAAATTTATTATAAGATTTTTATGAATTCTTCAACAGGATAACTTGTCTGTAGCTCAGAACCCCAAGCTTTAGACGCCTACTAATTAAATGTGGAACACAAGATATAGAGCTTACAAATCCAACCGCAGTCCAAGATTCTGGAGGAAAGCACAATATGTGTACCGCAGGTGTGTTTCATGCAGTGCATTAATGCCATCTTTCCTTGACGGAGAACATCTCTCAATCTCATCTCTTGACATAAAGGCTGCATCATCATCCTCGAACATTGGTCGATCTCGTTTACCGGTGGTACATGTGTATGCATTAGCATCTGGTCTTGATGGACCAGAAAGGATTGAGTTGATGTCACACGTAAAAGGGCCATTACTAAATGATTGGGGTTCATAATGCCATGCACAGTCTTCCCAAGTATAGTTTGAAAATTTTCTCCTTTTCAAAGAAGGTACACCATCATGCTTGACATAATTAAAATGATGGTTATACTCCTTAAACTTCCTTGAGTAGTCGTGAAAATTGTTATGATTCCTAGCATCATTGACATTGCCATTATAACTCCTAATTTTTCTTTCAGCAGTGTTGCTGGGGTGGCTTCTATTGAAAGAAGACCTACAACCACTAAGACCAGGGCCACCATGCGAATGATAAGTTCGCGCACGAGACATGATTCCTGTTGGGTTGCCACAAAGAAGACAAAACAAAAACAAGAGAAAAGATATTAGAACAACAATAAAAATAAAATAAAATTTGTAAATATACCCTTGCCATTAATAAGCTTAAACTTTGGCACTAGGGAAACAAAACAATAACATTCTAATGCAACAGTTAGAAATTCACTGATAGGTTACCTGAGCCCAAACCAGGTGCAAAATGATGCTGACTGTCAATGAGAGGGCTTTATTAGTTGAAACTACGCATATAAGAAAACCACATATGCCCGTATCAATGCATACAAACAAAAGCAAGACTTGTATCAAAATATGTGCATACCAATCAAATGAAATCAACAGCTTTTTTACATTACAATCAACAAACATAAATAACTTGATACTTGAATTTCTTGAAATTATTAAGCAGATCCTAATTCTGAAACTAGAATAAGTTCTCAACCAGACCTATTCTACCATATATGTGCATATAGTTACATCCCACGATTCCCATCCATCAGTAAAAAGATCCAATCTTTAAATATCAGGGTCATAAAGAAGGACATCAAGAACAACTTGAAATGCATAAAACAATATAAATCTTTCAGAAACTAAGCTATGTTTGGTCACCAAACATCTCTTTTAAATCCTCTAATTTGGAGATGAAGTCCTACAAACAGCCCAAGGAAAATCCTGAATTTTTTGATTAACCAAGCTCACTCGAATTTCTAAACCGATTTACGAACAAGTCAGCGATCCAAGTTATCAAATTCAGCAAAACTTAGACGATCAAAAGACAGATTAGATTGGCACAAACACGATAATTACCTAATCAGCAGAGACAATAGATCCGATGAAACCGTAGGATTCGGTTGTTGACGAACGACGCCGTGATCCGCGAGTGGTTGGGAAAAAGTCACAGCTTGCTTCAGAATCAGGGCTTGCAGAGAACGAAGACTGTTTCAAGTAATCACAACGCCGGTCGACACTACGGTTGCCGACGGAGGAAAAGGGAACAGGAGAGAGAAAGATGAAAGAGAAAATGGAGGATGTATGGATAAATTGTTGCCGTATACGTGTTATGTTATATGGAGGAGACCTCAAAATCCTTGCGTTTCTTTCGCTTTTTCCTGCTGCTGCCCGAAAACCTGCCGATGATTTTATATAAGTAAAAGAAAAAGGAGAAGGTAGGCTTGAATATTGCTTTTGACGGGCAAACTTTGACTATTGTCAGGACATCGGTAATTAATAGGGAGATTTTGTTTTACAAAAATCTTTCCTTGGAAATATGGCTTTCCTAAATATTTTATATATTTATTAATTAGGCAAAATAGGATTTTTTTCTGTAAAACAATCCAAAAAATTCACAAATTTAAGACATAATTTATTAGAAAATAAATAGTTTTTGAAATAAATTAATTTGATAAATCAAAAAATCGTGATAACCCAACAATGTCCAACGAGTAAAATCTCTCATTTCTAAGTTATATAGTCAAAATAATAAAATAACTCTTAATCATTATTACTCAAACCCTAATCTTTCAGTCTAAAAGATAATTTGATTTATAATCTAAACTAATTAATTTCTAAATCAATACTTTATTTAGTCAATATCTTTTAAACTAAATACTTATTATGTGATAAGTCCTCCTAACTTTTTTAACATTTATTTTTTAGGTTATTTATATAATTGTTAAACCCAAAAGGCCACCCTTTGAGTAACATTAAAAGAGGGAGGAAAAAAATCAAGACAATAAACTTTTGTAAAATTTAATATCTAAGGGCTCTATATTTTAAAATGTGGATAATTTGATTTGGGCACTCATTTAGCAAATTTGTTAAAATTTGTCCTACAGATTAAATTAATTTGACGGGTCAGCGTATGTGCCGGTCGCATAAAAGGACAAATGGGTAATCTCGTCGCTTATCCGGATCCTGCAGGAATAAATGCGCGAATTTAAGTTCAAATTCTCGCCGGCTTCTCTTTTGGGTTTATTTTTAAGTTGAATTTTTTTTTCCCTAATAAAAGTCGTCGGGTCATTAAAGTGGTTGGTCAGTCGGGTCCGGCCTAGCTGGAAGTTGCAGGTTGTACGCTGGAATAAGTTGTCATTCTTACGGAAGCTTATTGATTTTACTTAAAATTTATTTATTTATAATTAAATTATGTATTTAATAAAAATAAATTAACATAATGAAAATTTTAAACTATTTATTATCACTTTATGTATAATTATTTTTATAATTATAATATTTTTATAATAAACATTTCAGCTAAATAAATAATTATTTACTTATCAAATATAGAGACATAATAGTTTAAATTATTTAAACAACTTACTATTAAGAGACATAATACGCGCTGGGCCTGGCCCGTGGAGCCCAAACTAGTGGGAGAACAAAGTACTTAAATCCAGTGGACCACGGATTGCCAAATTTATCTGGCTTGATAAAAATAAAAAGTGTTAAAAAATACATTTTGAAAAATAATTTTATTAAAAGTGGATTACGTTTATTATTTAATTTATATAAAAATTATAGAAATATATTATGAAATTTTAAATATTTAATTTATTTTTGTTTCTTAAAATAAATAAAACCGATTTCTTAACTAGTGTTGGCTTTTAATAAAAATGCCAAATAGTCACGTGATGAATAACCCTTTGAGACACACTTAACATAAAAACATTTCTTTATGTCATTTTTAATGATTTAATGTTGTCGCATTTTAAATAAAATTTATGATAAATAATCATACTAAATTTGTAACATAAATCATATATAAAAAATATAAAAATACAACCAAGTCTTAGTCATGGTTCGTCGTTTCATCATTTTCTTAAAGAATATTAAGTACAAATAAAATCAAATCAGAAAATTTTATTAATTAAAAGTCAATTTAAAAAATCACGAGTCTGAATTTCTATAACCCTAGTCATAAAATTTACTAACTAATCAGAAGAGATTATGATAACAATTTGTGTAACTGTTTCAAAAAACAAATAAAAATTATGACCCAATTATTATTTTAAAATAAAAAATATTTAACTTAATATGAGGTACATTTGGATAAATTTTTTTCAAAAGTGATTTTACAAAAGCTATTTTATATTTTACACCATCTTTGGATGAGAAAATCAAAAGTTATTTTTTTACAGAATTTTTGGTTGCTTCTAGTTTGGGCTTTAGAGTTTGAGGAAGAAAAAGAGTTAGGGTTTATCATAGGCAATTGTAGGTAATTGAAAGGAGAAGTGCAAAATCACAGGCAATTAGGGTTGGCAAAATTGCAATAAGAGTTCAATTAGCAACGGCAGTAACAGGAGTTCGATCCGCAAAATCACAATGGAAGGAGTTGATTAGCAATCAGATTCCTTCAATTTCTTCGTTGATGAGCAATCTATCAAACAATGGCACCAAACACAATTATTGTGCCCTAGGTCTTTTAAAACAAGGACAATTGTGCACAGTCTAAAGCTCCAATTCTCTTTCTCGTGCATGGCTTAAGATTTCAAATTGGGGACAATCACTGTCGTTGCAAAATAGCAGTGGTAGTAGACAATCAAATCAACTAGATCACTGTTGCTAAAAGGAAGCCAATTCTAGTGAGAAGGAAGTTGTCAGTCGTAAATGGTAGATAACAGCAATGGGAGAAGCAAAAAACCGTTGAGGACATAAATGTCATTTTTGAATTTTGTGATGGTCATTTTTATCTGAAAGTGTTTTTTGTATTTTGCTAGCTATTTTTCCTCTTCTACAATTGGAGAGGGTTTGAAAATTAGTCCTATCAACTTATCAAAAAAGGTAGAAAATTATTATTTTTTTACTACTTATACTTTTTACTAATCTATATAAATGGGTTTTTTTATACCATAAGCGTTTTTTTTTTGTAAAATAAGCCCATCCAAACGGGCAATAAATCAAGTGCTTCCAACAGGGAAAACAGGCTTTTATATCATTAAAAAAAAAAAGAAAAAGAAAAAAGTTCCTAGTATAAAAAAAATGTTTAAAAATGAAACGAGTTCTCTGTAAGTTTAGAGACAAATGAGTACTTGCTTTAAATAAGATGAGGGGTTGTTTGGTTTTTTAACTTTTTAATTCGTAATTATTTTGTTATTAAATAAAAATATTATATAATGTTTTGGTTTGTCTAAAAAATATTTTATTTATAAAAATATATGTAAATATAAACCCAAAAATATGTATTTTTACAATTTTTTTCCTTTATATTATTTCCCATTCTAATATTAACAAAAATAAAATAAATAACTAAAAACTAATGGAATTAGATTTAAGAATATTTAATTTTTTTTTTGTATATCAACTTTATTTGAACTGAATCAAATAATTTAAAAATTAAGGGTTGGGGGGAATACTTTTGGTTCAACTTGCAATTCCATCACACCAGAAATCGAAACGGCCTATATGTGACACGTGTAATCCTCTTAACGCCTGGATTAACTTCAATTATCATTACGAGAAGACAACGACTTTAATTCGATGAACTTAAGGTTACTTCTAACTTTAACATCGCTGAAATCGAAAAGAAATTTCTCGAAGCTTATAATTTTTTATTAATTAATTACGGGACTATAATTGTTAGACGTAGCGTTTGAGGTTAGTCTTGAAATTAATTAATCACATATATAGATATATACGTATGTATATCCAAGTTTTAATTCCTCGATCGAATGATGTCCTGATTAAGATATGCATAAGAATTTTCAGTACAACGCCAATTTATTCATTAAACCGTGTTTGGGAAAATGGAACCACACCATGTCGGTTTCCCACGTGGTGGCCGTTTAGTTTTCCTAAGAATACATTTGTTGCTCTAATTATTTAATTAAAATGCCATTTGAGAAAGCCCAAAGTTTTATTTATTTTACTTTTGGGTGGTTGGTGATTCTGCCGTGATTTAATCCACATAGCCATGGACCCGTGATGAACGTTATGCAATTCTTCTAACGATAAACTCCAAACAAAGCCTTAAAATTTGAGAGTTGTTTTAGAAGTGACCTTTTTATTACTAATAAATATTATTTGTTTGTTATATATTTATAAGTAATGAAATTGTACAACAACATGGTAATAAAAATTATTATTTTTAATTTTTAATTTTTATTATAGTATTTCAACATCCAAAATGTAGTATTAATAATATAATTATTAATCTAATTTTTTAAAATTAATTAATCACCAATGCACCCATTTCTTAATTAAGTTGATTTAAGAGAATGCTTGAGAGGTTTGTGATTAATGAGTAATTATTTAAGAGTTTGAGTATAAGTAGGTTTTACAAATACACATACTGTAGCTTAGTGTTATAGTGTATTGGAGGTTGTCCAAAAACTATAGTGCCCCAATTATGTCACGCCCCAGCCCGGGTGCGTGATCGGCGTACCAACCCCAGTAAGCCTCTGACCAAACAGAACGGATAAACTATCTCATCAGAAAACCCTATATAACATATATACCACAAAATGTATCTGATTGTACACGGAATGTCTAGAATACAAAATATAATATATATATACATGAAGTGCCCGTACAATCAGGTCGATGTAGCGGTGATAGAAGCATCGCAGGAACTACCGCTGCTAGTCAAAACTGGAATCTGAAAGGTAGGGAGGAAAAATGGATGAGTATAACTCAGTGAATGACAGTATTAACTGGGCATATCATGACAAAAACTCAGGTCATTCAAAATACATGTATCACACAAGTAACAGCACGGTTTTACAAAATCACATTTTTTAACTTAACACATATAGTTTCATATGCACAGTCATAATCAGAAAATCAGAATCAAATCAGAATATCAGAACATAACACATAACACATATACAGATTCAGAGCCACATGTGGATACAGGACACTCCCCATACGCTACGACGGCCCACCATCCGGACCCAGGGCACTCCTCGCACAGTACAGGGGCCCACCATCCGCGGGCTGAGTTCCTGGTATCCAGAATCAGAATCAGAGTCATAGATGGACCCAAGGGGCTTCCCGTGCGACAGTGGTCAACTGCCCGACGGCAGAGCCTCTGGCGTCCCAGAATCAGAATCAGAGTCACTAAACACAGATGTCACACTAGGATCCCGTGCCAGAGTCAGAGCCAGAATCAGAGATGAGTCAGAATCAGAATCACCATAATGGGCCTAGGGCACTCCCCAAACGCCACAATGCCCTATCGTCTGAACTCAAGGCACTACCCGCATAGTACGGCGGCCGACCGTCCGATGGCCGAGTCCCTGGCACCCTTGAACAGAGCCAGAGTTGAAATTGGAAAACTGGAATCGCACACACATATTCCTGGCAGATATACAAAACAAAAGACATATAGCACTGAGGCAAATATACACGTGCAATTACAGATATAATTCCAGGCGTATCAGACTTTAAAACAGACAGATACAAATACCGATATAATAACAGTGTTCAGAATTCGAATGCAGAGCTTAACAGAAAAATCATGGTGCAAACACATATACAGAGAGTACTGTCACTCACCAGACACGTCAAAACTGAACGTCGATCTCAAGCAGACAGGTCACTAACTGAAGCGAACCTCCCTGAGAGTATCTAAAATCATCAAACCATGAGTCAGAGCCGAAACTGAGTTTATCCCAAAAACTCACTCATCAGAAGTGACCCGGGGCTCCCTCTCAAGTCCGGACTCTCGGCACGCATATCAAGACACCACTAACTCACTTCGAAACCCTTTAAACCACTAACAATCACTACTCTACTTATTTTTTCTCAATTTGACTAAACTTGCCTTCACGATCCTCGAACTGTATCGAACCGGTCTCCAAAACGCTCGAATCGGCTTAGCCTAGTTCAAAACTACCTCTAACTCATCTCAATTGGCCACGAGACCCTCAAAATCGGATTCAGAACACCCAAAAACCTTAAGAACCATATTAACCTGGCCAAAACCTCTAAAATTAGACCGAACCGGGCCAAAAAAACTAATTTAGAACATTGACACGCAGACCGAGGTGGTTTGCCTTGAACCGAACACCCAAATTTTTCTGAACCCATTTGGTTTGATAGGTATTTTCTTCCTGAATCCAGAACCGGTCTAACTTCCCAAATCCGAGTCTATTTGACCACTAAACCATCTGGTCAAACATTGAACTGGTTCCGGCCAGTTCAGTCAACTCTCCAAACGCTAATCCCAGAAATCCAGATTATGCTATCCTCACTATCCCCCAAATCAGCCTTATCCCTAATTTCCTATCCCTCCAGAACAGCTTATCCCTAGTCTTTGCACCTGGGTTGACTCGCTGAGTCAACTTAGACAAACTGCTGTTGGGCTGAGTCAACTTGCGGGTTGACCCAACCCAGTCTAGGCCGCGGCCAGCCCGCGGGCTGCAACCCAGATGGCCCAAGCTCGGGCCCAAACGGGCCCGGCCCACCCAGAACAGGACCCGAATCACTCCGGGTCCTGTCTCTTTCGCCCGCAGTCCAAGACCCCAGCCCCAGGACTGCACCCCCTTCCCCTCTAGGCTGGCCCGCGACTCAAGCCCACGGGCCAGCAACTCGAACAGGCCGAGCCCGAGCCCACGGCTCGAGCCGACCTCCATACAGGACCCAGCTCAGCTGGGTCCCTTCCCTATTGCCCGATTGGGCGCCGAACTAGCTTATCCGGGTTTGTAGCAGACTCGGATCCTCCAAGCTTAAAATTACACACATATTTCAACTTACCTCAGTTCACTGAAACCCAAAACGATGCACTTGAAGCCGGCAAGCAACCTACTAACTTTCAATCGGAGCAGAACGTGCTCAACTCCTCAAATTTTCCAGAATTTTCGTCGGCCTTTCGATTTTTCCTTCGCTCGATTTCTCCCCTTTTTCTCGAAATTCTCTCAATTTCCCCTTCCTTCAACCTCGTTTAACCCATATATATCAATTTGCAAAAAGTCTTTGAGGTGTTTGAGCTCCTATTGGAGCTCAATTCCTTCCACACCCTTTGGCCGGTTTTCGGCCAAAGGTCCCCTTTCCCTAAATTTTTTTTTTTTAATTCGGTCCCCCCCCCCACATTGAGTCTCTTCATTTTAGTCCCCAATTGTTTCAATTTGTTTAAAACACTCCCAAGGAAAAATAAAACAAATCAGGTTATTACATTCTCCCATCCTTATAAAAATTCGTCCCCGAATTTTAATCTTAATCTAACAAGAACTATACCGTTTAGAGCCTCCCAACCCGACCCTCAATCAGAATATCTGAAAATATTGATACTCTAACAATTCCAACTACTATGCAATCAGACCGGAAACTCACCAACAGAACAAATGAATAAAACCGAAACTGAATAACGCACAGACCCCCAGAAAAACAAACAGTAATCGTACCTCAGCCGTAATGGGTACCTAGCTATCACTCCTATCTCTATCATCCCTCCTAAAATCACGTGAGCCTAACGGCTCTCCAACTATCTGGCCCGCGATCCGTGACGTAGTACCTATAGTCAGAACAGTCCCCGCTGAACGAGGGCAATCTCTCGTATCATGTCCCTGCTGTCCGCAACGGTAACAAGTCCTCGTCATTGGAGTAGCTCCTCGAGCAAATGACAACTCAAAATCACATGTCCTGCTGTCCACATCTGTAGCAACTCACCGGTCGCCAACTCGAGGGACCTGGATCACTAGGTGCAGGGACGGTAATTGGCAGCTATCTACCAAAGAAACCTCCGCGTCTAAAACGTCGACGTCCATGAAACAATGACCTCCCTCCTCTCAAACTGGATCTATCACCAACTACAACTCTCCTCGTGAATCTCTCTCTCAAATGCCGTCGCCTCGGGGTCGTCTCTACCAGAATCATATAAGAGTCTGGTCGTATGCCAGCAGAACCGACAGTCTGCCACTATCCTGCCAAGAGAAAGTAGTACTGCTCAATGATTGCCCAACTAAAGTCAACCATCTACTCCTCTCTACCTCCTCTCAGTAAGAACCGCCACTGTCCTCTGTAGTCCCCTAATCTCTCTTATCAATCCAACCACAACGTCAGCGAGCACTGTCAGACCTGACCCATAGCTGACTCCTGAGCCCACCTCGCTGCCCTCATGCGTCCTTTACCTCGTATCGGATGAGAGGGTAGATCCACCTGTAGAATCCCCTGATGTCCCTAACTCCTCGCAGGGACCACATGTACGTCGACCGCGAATCCATCTAGACACGAATTACAAAGATTAAAGAGATATCGAAAGAATCGGGCACAGGGGAATCAAAATGCTGACACCAAATACATCTTAAAAGCTCTTCGGCAGTCCTTCTGTTATGAGAGTGGGGCCCTCACCATCATAACAAAAACACTACCAAAGAACTCCGCTCCAGTACTCCCAGATCAAAACCTTGCTCTGATACCACTTCTGTCACGCCCTAGCCCGGCGCATGACCAGCACTGGAATTGGCGTACCAACCCCAGTAAGCCTCTGCCCAAACAGAACAGATAAACTGTTTCATCAGAAAACCCTATATACATATATACCACAAAATGTATATGACTGTACACAGAGCGTCTAGAATACAAAATATATATATATATATACAGGAAGTGCCTATACAATTAGGTCGATGCAGCGGTGACAAAAGCGTCGCAGGAACTACCGCTGCTAGTCAAAACTAAAATCTGAAAGGTGGGGAGGAAAAAGGAATGAGTATAACTCAGTGAATGACAGTACTAACTGGGCATACCATGACAAAAACTCAGGTCATTCAAAATACATGTATCACACAAGTAACAGCACGGTTTACAAAATCACATTCTTAACTTAACACATATAGTTCCATATGCACAGTTATAATCAGAAATCAGAATCAAATCAGAATATCAGACCATAACACATAACATATATACAGATTTAGAGCCACATGTGGATACAGGACACTCCCCGTACGCTACGGCGGCCCATCCAGAACAGGACCGGATCACTCCAGGTCCTGTCTCCTTCGGCCGGCAGTCCGGGACCCCAGCCCGGACCACACCCCCTTCCCCTCTAGGCTGGCCCGCGGCTCAAGCTCGTGGGCCAGCAACTCGGACAAGCCGAGCCCGAGCCCACGACTCTGGCTAACCTCCATACGGGACCCAACTCAGCTGGGTCCTTTCCCTGTCGCCCGACTGGGCACCGAACCAGCTTATCCAGGTCTGTAGCACACCCGGATCCTCCAACCTTAAAATTACACACATATTTCAACTTACCTCGGTTCATTGAAACCCGAAACGATGCACTTTGAAGCCGACGAGCAACCTGGTAACTTTCAATCG